>JARJHM010001240.1:0-48045 GCA_033356055.1 Carex pumila | reverse complement strand
TTTTTTATGAGATGGTTAAGATTGGAAGTCATTGGAGATAATCAATTCTTTTGTGTCATATCGGATAGCCAATTGGGGATCAAAGCCGTGTTCCAGGATCAACATCTCAGATGGGATGAGTCGACCGATCAATGTGTACATCGGTATTGTTCTCAACATGTTGCTAAAAACCTTTTCAAGCACGTGGGGCGTAAGAGAGAGGTTAGCGATAGGTTCATAGCTGAAGTGAACAAATGCAAACCTAGGAGGTTGCATGAGATGTTACAAGACTTTGAAATTGGTTGTTCAAATGCTATTGACTACCTTAACAAGGTGGGTAAGAGAAACCCTAATGATGAAGATGAGCTTCCATGTCCAGAGAAGTTGTATTAAGCAGAGGACGGAGGTCACCGATGGGGGATAATGACAACAAATCGGTCAGAGTCACTGAACACCTTGTTCAAAATTAGTCTGCGATTATCAGTTGTAGCG
Organism: Carex pumila; assembly: GCA_033356055.1. Taxonomy (NCBI): domain Eukaryota; kingdom Viridiplantae; phylum Streptophyta; class Magnoliopsida; order Poales; family Cyperaceae; genus Carex; species Carex pumila. The sequence goes on along the minus strand of JARJHM010001240.1, from coordinate 47,574 downwards.
GTTGTGGAGGATACGTTCTATAAATTGAATAAATGGTTTTTTGAACGATGGAACAAAGCTCAAATGTCATGTCAGCATGGTCAGGTGTGGTCCGATCATGTAACTAAGTTATTGCAAAAACGGATCGAGAAGGGAAGGGACATGACTGTGATTCCTTATCGTACCGGTCATGGACTTTTTGAGGTCCTAGTTAAGGGTGAAAAAATTCAAGCAAGGCGTAATCAGCCGAGACTTGAGTATACTCGTAGGGATTTCAGGTATAAGGTCGTTGTTAAGGACAACAACAAGGTTGAATGTGAATGTCAGAAGCCTCAATTGACTGGCATACCATGTTCTCATTTCATGGTGATTGTCTGTGAAATGAGGTATGATGTAAATTTGTACGTCAACCCCTTGTACCGTATGTCTATAGTTGTACAAATATGGAGTGGAAACTGGGAACCGAAAGACAACCAATGTGAATGGCCTATATACAACGGTCCAAAAATTATTCCTGAGACGAGACTGATCAAAAAAGGAAGAAGACGGCACGACCACATATCGATAGAAATGGACAGAATGCGTGGTCGGAGACTCAGACACCAGCCTCATCGTGAGACAATTGATCGGAATGCTGCAGGTATAACTGATCAATCAACTATAAATACTTGTTTTAACTAAATTCACAATTTAATACATGCTCTACATTACATGTAGAGGAGGTAGCAAGACAGGCGCAAGTTGCGGCAGAACAACCAGTAAGAAGAAGTATAATTGTTTGGCGCACACTCGGGCAACATTTAAGTCTGCGTCGTGGAAATTAACTTGTGTGTTATTTTATTCTGTATGTGTTGAGAACTATTTTATTCTGTAATATTTTAATTTATTCTGTAATATTTTAATGTTGCTGATTATTAAAATTATAGATGACAAAGATGGACAATAACAATTTAGAAAAGACCGAGAAAAAGAAAAACAACTGTCAATTCACTGGAAGAGATAAAAAGGACTATCCATGATGTGTGCAGATAAAAGAATATTTTCGAGTTGAAATATCTGATGATGATTTTGTAGATAAAAAGGTATGGCTAGCACGTCATCTGGGAGAGATAAAAAAGATTGGATAGCATTATGTTAAGAACTATTTTATGTTGTACAAGTTGAACTATTATGTTGTACAAGTTGAACTATTTTATTTGTACGTGTTGAGAACTATTTTAGTTTAGAGGAGGCGTTTTCAATGAAATTGTTAAGTTACTGATAACGGTTTCGAATACCAATTAAAAGACAAAAAGAAATAAAAATAATTAAAACTGAACAACTGGTTCTAGATCTAATGGGCAGTACAACTAAAATAGATGAATTATATAGACATAGATAAAAGATAAAAAAAATAGATCAAAGGCTGGACATGTGGCCGGGATAATCTTCATACGTGAAGCGCCGTGTCGCACAGCGGCGCCGACGACCCCTTCCTAGTTGTTCTTCTGGGCTTATCTCGCCTGCAGTACCATCAGATGGACGTGAATGGGATGTGGATGCCCCTGCGTCACCAATATCTATAGGTGGCCCTTCAAATAACCAACTAGTCCTCGGATGCTCACGCCGCAAATTCTCCATAGATACTCGTCGTGCCATCTCGATTTCCTCCTGCTCCTGCAAATCCAGCCAATCTTCCATGGTGCCTGTGCCTATTCCCTGCCTCTGATAATCCTCCCAAGATGTATTGTGTCCACTCTGATCCTGATTCATAATTTTATCATCATACACAGCTTTAATTCCTAGAAACATAATTGTAATTCATAAAAAAATTCTTGTTCCAAATGAAAAGCATACCTGTCCGAGATCAACGTCCTGATGTAGGCTGTAACTTGGCCCATGCGTCTGCAAAAGGCTGTCCGAATTCCAAGTTTGCGTGCCATGAGTCTGAGATACCTATAATTAGAATTTAGCTTGATAAGTTGTGGTTTACAAACAATTTTTTTTAAGTAAAATTACAAATTACCTGTTCGGAGTCTGTGACTGGATGTGGTGGATTTACTGGTGCAAATGGTTCTAATGGGATGTACTTTCTCCATTCGGTGCCGTCGTATAACTAACCCTTAAAAGGATCTGGGCCTTCAAATCTAGGCGGTTCAGGATATGGATACACCCCAATAGGAGTAGGCTCGTCCGATGGGATCGCTTCCCAGTTTTCTGGAATCCCCGCCTGATCCATCATTTATCGGGCACGTGGACCGAAACCTGTATCACAGCAGAGACGCCAGCCTGTTCTCATTAGTTTTTTTACCAATCCTTTCCCACCCCTTGGTTAAGAACATATTTACGCTGTGCGCCAACTCTCCAATCCCAGTCAATGCCTGTACGCAAAAACAGTTTTAATTTTAGTAATTATGAGTTTTAATCAATAAGGATAACAAATAAAAATATTTACAGTTCGAGTGACAAGTGGTCCACTGGGAATGTATCCACTCGACCCATGCTCTACTTTGGAGAGCCAATTCACATGATCCATTCCTTCCATATGATGACTAAATAGATAGACAGATGCCATACATCTCTTCTGGTACCACTTGCGATAACACGGAAGGTCATTTGGCTCAAACGAGCGACCTTCTCAGATTACTAGCGCCTTATATGCAGTAGCCAACTGAACGTATGTCACGTGTCTTGTGGCCCAGAACTCGTTCTTCTTCAAGCCCAACATCAACCTGTTCATAATTTTATAACAACTTAACACCCAAGGGTAACTAACATAAATAAGGAAAATGACGGTGAGTCAACCTTACTTGTGCAACTCAACATGCGTGTGCCTATTCAGTGGTTGTGGCATCGGAATCTCTTGAAACAATCCGAATTGCCTCATGCAACGATCCGGATAGGTATGCTCAACGATCCAATAAAAGATCAGTGGACCGCGATACAAGAAGCAGGGAGGCTGATAAATTTATCAAGAATGTGAGTTATAATTTATAAATATGGTAACATATAACTAAATAAATAAATAGATTGAAACATACCCTTCCCGGCTGGGTCACTGTCAGAAGCTTGCTGTAGACCCTCCCGTACGGCTCCCAATTCACATGATCCTTCGTCAAACTCTGAAACTAGCCCCGCGGGATATGTGCACCCTGGGTCTTGAAGTGGGAGGATGACACGTATTTGTGTGGACAACACCATTTGTACGCAAAATATGCGCATGTATCAAGCGTTGGAGCTCCCCAGGCAAGTTCCCAGTTTTTAGTTTGAGGCTCGGGCCGAAGAACTGGGAAGCGAGTCCACGACCAGTGCTGCAGAAGCATCACCGGACCATGCATAGATCCTCTATCAGGCTCGGTAGCGACACATAGATGTCGATACATATATGCAAGAACGGCTCCACCCCAATTGTACGGTACCGGCTGGTCCAAATTCACAATAAGATTGAGATACCATAATGGTATCCCGTCCCCGCTACTGTCTGGGAACAAACTGGACGACATTAGGTCCAAGATATATGCACGAACCGTTGGGTTTCGGATACCACTTTTGGGGTTTCGCGGTAACCAAAACTCATTTAGGCTTAAGGTGCGGAATGACCGTACAACAAAATTTCTTCGGCCAACTTAAGCTCGGGATTAAACGAGGTATGTCAGAAAACTTTCCAAGGCGGTCCATCTTCATTATTCCGTTGGTACCAAAACCCAATTTAACTCTTTTACAGATCTACTACATGATTGATTTCTAAAACTTTAATCTACTTACCAATCAAATAGATTAATATAACATATTTATACCTTGTTTTCAAATCACAGTTGGAATGCAGATTGAGTGTGTAGAGCTACATCACGGAAGGAATCAACTCGTCTCGGAGCATCAGACGTCTGATGCCTCTATCGGTTATCCACCAGGACTAACCAGAGAGCGGTTAATTTTTTCTGCCAGAAATACCGTAAACCGCAGAATTTTGCAAAAACACTATTCACAGGAAAAAGACGAAAACCCGTAAACACGAATTTTTGGTTACTCAGTTTCATCAAATGAGCAAAACTGACATACCGCAAAATTCGGTAAAACACTATTCATCGATCCCGTAAATATACTCCACAACAACCCGCAAGATTATACGTCAACTACGTATAACTTTCTTTTCTTAACCGAAACACTATTTGGGAGAGAAACTGAGAAAGAGAGAAAAACATATTCGATTCTGCACGAAACGATACAAGTGAATTAGTATTTTAATCCTCTCATGCACCTCTTCATTTATAGCCTCTAAAATGGTGTGAAAAGACCAAAATACCCCTATGACAAGGCATGCCACCTAGGGGGGTGAGGTGTCATGTGGATAAGATCGATGATGTGTCATCTGGATAGGATCGATGACATGTCATGCGGATAAGCACGAATCTGAAAAGACCCGAATGCCCTCGGCCCGAACACAAATAATGCTCGCATAATTATTCTGAACAATTATATTTATTGCGGTTGTTTGTTTCGGTATCGATGAGGTGTCATCTGGATAGGATCGATGACATGTCATGCGGATAAAGACGAATCTGAAAAGACCCGAATGCCCTCGGTCCGAACACAAATAATGCTCGTATAATTATTCTGAACAATTATATATATTATTCTTGCGGTTGTTGTTTCAGTAATTTATACAACGTGTCCGGCACATTTATAAATTAACCGGTTAACCTTTATACAACGTGTCACACACGTTTATAAATTAACCAATATTTTTGCTTGTTATTTTTACATAACATTTATAATTTAATTATAACACGTATAATTAATTATAACCATCTTACTATTGATCATAACCAATTTATAATCAATCACAATAAGATTCTCCGATTAACTCCTATATGGTGTGACCCAATAGGATCTGTGTTAGTTGGTAAATAGAGTTAAAACTATTTTAACTTCTATAATCATGGTTGGCGTCTGGCAACACATCATGACCATCCAATTACACAGATGATGCTGTATAGTACAATATCACCATTAAGTAAACAATTTACTTGTGTCTGTTCTTCTGTCTCATAGCTATCAGATTAGTTTCAAGGTAGATGTGTGTCATCCTTTTAAACTTAATATTTTCTTGATCTTGAGTAGATTATCAAATATGATTACTCTTGTAATCATACCACGCGCTGATAATCTTACTATCAAGGGGCCCATTGATGCTACAACTCATACAAAATACGAGGGACAAGTAGTATTCTTGGTAGACTAGCACTTCCTCAGCTAAGTTATACATTTGGGAATGCTACCGTTATGACTGCTTTTTACGAACAGCGGTGGATAACAATCACACATATATATTTCTCAGTGGGAACGATAAATATCTCATATTGTAGAACGTGACACTGAATGAAAACATAAATGACACGAACACAATTCTATTTAATGTTTCATTCAGGGTCTGTCAAATACCATGTTCCTAGAACATGTATCTATGTGATTAAAATGACATCTCGTGTCAGGTGGTTTGTAAAACTTAACCATCTTTTAATCCACATACTAACCTTATAGTGGTGCTAATTACCTTGGTCAGTGACCTTTTAAGATTAAGAGTATATATCATCTATATTATGAAGTTTCACAATTTCAGTCATGAACTCGAAATGATCCATAAATGCAATAATACTCAAGGCAACAAAATGATATTAATCATCCAATTCATGAACACAGCTTTATGATAACTTATCGTATTATTGACTTCTAGATTATTAGAAACTAACACGAACATACATAGAAAAATTTAAGACAATGTGAGTACATTATTGATAGGCTAAAGCACAAATAAATTAATATATATATAGTTACCACTTCAGCGTTTGATCGTTACGATCTGCCAGTAGCTTATCAAATCGTTCACGAAACTTAGATTTCAGGAAAATCAACTCCATGCTTCTTTCATTTCCCTCAGGCCCCCGTTTTTTCATAAGTCCACTCTGCTCGTGGTCTTTGATTCCTAACAATTCGAAGAGCCGGCCTTTTGTATTCCTACCGTTTGTACTCCCCGTCACTAGGACCCCCATAATGGGCAAACCCTACAAACAACTCACATCCTCCAAAGTAACTGTAATTTATCAACTAAAAATAATATAAATTTCTTCATTTTAATTATCAGTAAATTATCATGAAGAACAGATTCATTTAAATTAGTTTTGAAGTTAACACCAGTCATTTCTCTGAAGGGAAGATGAAAGGTGTGTGTCTCTAGACGCCACCGCTCCACAAGTCCGTGTATCAGCGCCGCATCAATTTTTTTATGAGGCATGACTGTGATCTGGTATAAACCCAATCATATCAAGAATGGCGCGTATGCAACGTGGTACGCGGTCTGGCAACGGTAGTGCTTCACGTTTATAACCTCTTTTTTCTGCATTACCGAAAATAAAAATTACAAATTAAAACAAGAATATATTTCTGAACAAGTAAAAAATAGAAATAACTAATTGCTTACCTCATTAGAAGCTTGACACACTCTGTGACTGCTATGCGGTATCCACAATAGATCACTAAAAGTACCATGCGCCGTATCTATTTCATCATTCATTTCGTCTGCCATGCTACAAAATTTATTCAAACTTAATTCATTGTTTTCGAATTTTTCAAACTAATCTAAACTGGTTTGGATGTTTCTTATTATTTCTAAACCAATTTAGATTACCTAAATCATTCTAAACCGTTTCGGTCCCAATTTGTAATTTTCTAAACTATTTTACAATATTTTAAAATTTTAAAATTTATTCTATACCATTTTGGAACTTTTCTAAATTATTCTCGACTATTTTGGAACTTTCTAAATTATTCGAGCACCATTTTAAAATTTTCTAAATTATTCTCGACATGCATTTTTGTTATTTCTAAATAATATTCCAAATAATTATTCAAAATAAATATTCTAAATAAATTTCAAATAATATTGCAAATGATTATTAGACATGCATTTTTAGCATATTACACATGCCTTTTTGTTATTTTCAAATAATATTCCAAATAATTATTCTAATAATTATTCTAACAATCTTGAACAATATTCCAAATAATTCTCAATAATCTAAACAATATTTCAAATAATTCTAAACAATCTAATCAATATATTCTTAAAATATTCTAATCAACAACATCATTAACTATTTTAATTTTTTTCTAAATAAAAATAAAAGAACCTGATAGAATTTCTTTTCCTCCTCTTCTCTTCGTCTCACACCCGAAGCCAAGCCCACACCAAAATAAATGAAGACCCCCACGCCATTCACCAGCCTTAATAGATGCAACCCACGAGTCTACAGGGCAAGCCATGCGTCCACACCCCAGTACAGGCCCCTCCACGCGCCAAAAAAAACAAGAAAAATTCTGGTGCTTTGTTAACCGAACAAATTGTAACTTTTCGGTTAGCCATCAACCGGACAATTTCAAAGATCTGGTTACCCGTTAACTGGTAATTTTCACCAAGTCCGGTTATCCAATAACCAGTTTGGATACTATTAAAATTTCAAACACAATTTGGTTACTTTTTTAAATTTAATTAAATTTTTGGATATAAATAAAAAAAACGGGAGCTAGATCGATCGACGAAGTAATGATATTTTAATAACCTGATTGTGTTACAGCCGTAAAATTAAAACAAGTATTGACTATCGAGTATGCATGACACTAACTTTAATTTAATGTTGATTGCAAAGTTTAGATCAGAAGTATATACGTTCATGATTCTTAAGTTCTACTATGAATTAGGGTATTTTTAAGTTCATCAAGTCTCTTGATAAACTCAAGTCTAAAATTGATTCAATCAACTTTAAACAATGAATCCAAATCGTTGAAATCCGTCTACTTTACGAGTGATACATCTACATCTAAAAAAAATTAATTTTGAAATTAATTTTGCTAGAGTCAAGTGGTCAAAATAACTTCAAACAATGAATGCATTGAAGTTAACATATTAATCTTCTAATTTTGATAGCTTGACTTTAAACTAAATTAATTCTAATGTTTAAAATTTTCACATGTAGACACATCACTCGTAAGGTAGGTGGATTTCAACGGTTCTGATTCGTTATTTGAAACCAATTTGATGGGTTTAAATTTGAGTTCACAAAAGAACTTGGTGAACTTAAGAATACCAAGTTCTACTCTAAGAAGCCATACATTTTTAATTAAAATTTATGCAAAGTGTTATAAAATAAATATGAACAAGAATAAAAAGAACAAACAAAATAGAGATGAAAAGATGACAATCTCTTTATTCATACATTTCTCATTTGCGTGTACAATACAATATTACAAAGTCTCTATTTATAGGCTACAAATTGTAAATGAAAAACTATCTAAATAAATAGAGAAATAAATTTCAATAGTAGTGGCCATCAATTCCAATTGTAGTGCATGGAGTAGTGGGGATAGTCGACAATAAATATTGAGAGTTATGAACATCCATATTAATATTTTATTCATAACACAAAGGATGTTATTTTTTTTTTTTGAAGGAAACGTTGGAGAGCAGAAGGAAAATTTGTGGAATGATCGGTGGATTTGGTAATTGGTTGTTTCCTACTTTACTCTCAGATTTATAAAATAATAAAAAACCAGTTTTTGGGGAAAAAAAATTTCTTTAAAAAATAAATGGAATTGAACTCTTACGGTTTTATGATCAAGGACAGAGTAATAGAATCGCGCCAATTTGTGATCTCAACAGTATTTAGGATAATTTATGATTAAGGTGAAATTTAACATATGAAGGATTTAAAAAGTAAAGCTCCAATTAGAGTTTTTATAGACTGCCGTTAATAATAATGAATATTTCGAAATCTGAACGAAAATGTATCCTATAAAATTATTGAAACTGCACCAATGGTGCAACTCAGAAACTCGATCGCATTTGGTGAAATCGTATCATTAGTGCCATTAGATCTATTTAAAAAAAAATCATATTATTATTTTTTCGGAAATTAAATTTGTAATTTGGGGGAAAATATCTCCATTGACTCTGGAGCTGGATATTTACTGCACTCATTAATAGAATAGGTCATGTTTATGCGAATGTAAGTGATGTTACATATATAGAAATGACAGCTGCTACGTGTCTCCCTCTAATGTGCACAAATATATATATAATTGAGACAAGATACTCGATCGTCAATTTCAAAATACAATTATTAAAGAAATTACGTAATAACTTAAATAACTAAATTGAAACTTACCAAATCGATCAACATCGTCCATAAATTGAAGAATATCAAGTTCGAGCCAGGCTAGGGATCATTTGCTTGCAAAAATCGCCACGTTTCTGTGTGTTAATTGTACCGCAGCAAGATCCTTGAATTGCTTGTAAATCTCAAACAGCGCAGATGCAACCTTTCTGCATCACATAAGCGCTGTAGCTGTATTACATATTTACATCTAAAATTGTCTCGGTTGTCACTTGTCAGTAAATTTGCTAGCATAATTTCACACGTCCTTTTTAACCAATTCGCTTGATAGTTGATACACAAGTGACACTATATATATACACACACACACCAGTAAATGCATCCCGTATTTTTTCACATCTTCTATTATAAATCCAATAAAAAAAATCATATATGTAACAAAAAATATTTATCATTATGTTTGAGAAATATTTATCATCGAATAAGAAGATTGTTTATTTAATGGTTCTCAGTTATGTGAGTACAGTTCAGAAAAAAAATTGTGTGGAGATAACTGACAAATATTTATGAAGAGATTGTTTATTTAATGATTCCCAATTATACGGTGACGATTAAAAAAAAATTATGCGGAAACAACTGATGAATTGATTTATTATTTCATAAATAGATACCATTGCAGAAGAATTAATACTTTGAAAATTCAAAATAAATACTTTAATGTTTTAAGTTAAATACTAATAGTTTACTAAACACTTATTAATGATTAAAAAGGGCGAATGTATCTATGTAAGTGATGTGATGTTACATAGAAATGACGGCTGCTACGTGTCTCCGGTCCCTCTAATAAGTTGTTTTCCACTGCGCGCAGGAAGAAATAATCAAAATTGTCAAAATAAGTTGTTTTCAGAAAAATGACATTTCCTGTACCGAAACAATAGTCTCATGGCTCATGCATATATGCATCCAAAACACCAAACAAACATTAATGATATTTTAATAACCACCAATACCTAACTCATAAAAGATACACTCAACTCAACTCAACACACGCCAGCCAAAATATTGATCTACTGCCACAAAGTCGACGCGCTACAAGCGATGAAGCAATCCATTATTATATATACGATGAAATTAAGAAGCTGACTTGGCATGGAATTAATTCTGGATCAGTACTGATGGCTTTATCCATGTCAGCAGTACGTGCCTTCTCCTTAATTTTATGTGGCGCTTCTCAATTCCAAAGGCCAATTGGCCTTATCAATCCTTCTTAATTTTATTGACCTGACCTCTCTCCAATTATTCAACAAACTTAAAACTATTTTTTGGTTTTGTGTCGTCGTACGTGTCGGACATTAATTAATTAACAGGGACCGCTGCCCCTTATTCCCTTAACAATATTAAATACTTTACCATCCATGTGATATTGTGATTAATGTATCAAAAAAAAAAAATCTGAATATAGCGTTTATTAATTGCATCTAACAACAAAAACCAAGAATTAAATGAAATAATAACGACAGGTGCAACATTTAAATAATATGCAACATAGAAAAATCCATATAAATTGTTAGAAATTATTACATTCAATAATATATTTTATTTCATGCATTAAATGAGGTTTATATTATACAATGACAAAGCAACGCCCCATGAAAAATGGAATGTATTATTTTTAATAACGCAACAAACAAACTGCTAGATAGTACAAACCAGGAGAAATAATCAAATAGATAAAAACACTTGTAATATGACAAACCTAATCTGTTCTATAAATTTACAATTCCTTTTCTAAATGTTATCTACTATTTTATATAGTTATATTACATTCGAGTAAATACAAGAAAGTTTGAATAAAGGGTGTATTTTTATTTTATATTTAAAACGGACAAATATTTATTTCATTTCATACAAATCTATCTTCATAATCGAGTATATATTTTCTAAAATGCTTTAAAGATCACAAGAAATATTAAAAACTTATCTTTAAAAATAATTATCAGACCTAAGAATTTAAGGCCTTGTTCAGCTTCCAGGCGGGAACGGAAACAGAAACGGAAACAAGAACGGATCCAATTTGAATTGCCAAAACAGGGTCTAAGATAGATAAAAATGACAAAATTTCACGTATACACCTTAGAAATATTAAAATTACGTATTTTCTCTCTCAAATTCATAATATCATATTATCATTCTAAATTTCAAAAACTTACAAATTTATTCAATTTATTAACTTTTCTATTAAAATTTATTTTAAATTTATAAAGTATCCATTTTTTTTTTTGAAAAATATAAGAATATGTAATATGTGTACGAAATATATATTCAATTTCCAGAGACAAATGATTCATTCTCTTTATATGGCCTTTCTAATTATTTTTCACTCTTCACACCGTGTTAGAGGTGCTACTTTTACCCGATTACCCAGATCTGATCCAGAACCGAACCGGATCTGACTCAGAACTGACCCAGATCCGACCCGAATCCGATTAATTTGGATAGGGTATGGTTTAAAAAATATAACCGATTAAATTATGAGTACGGTTACAAAATTAATAATTTAATATCCAATCCGAATCCGAACCGGAACTGATACTGTAATGGGTAAGATATGGGTTTCATTTAATTATCCGACGCATAACCGAACCCGACCCGATACCCGTATAAATACTCAATAAAACATATATTAATAACTATTAATATATAAAAATACAACTTTGCATATTAATTTTTGCTTAAGCCGTGGTGAGTCCAGTACCTTTTTGAATATGAGAAAATAGAATGCAGTTGCATATTTGCTATGTTTATACACATAAATGGATGCCAAATTTATTTCTTCCATAACAGCTGCATCAGTTTTATAAATAAAATTTATTACTATGAATACATCATTCAATATTTACCTTGATATTCTCTACATAATAATGAAAATTTATTGCTCTTATTGATATGTCATTTCTATAAATTATTAGTATTTCATTTATAGATTTTTTAAACCATAGAAAAGAAAATTGTCATCTCCAATATTTTTCGTTCTAAAAATTACACTTGTTCTTTAATATTTTTATTTTCAAAAGTTGTTTTCTCTCCATCCTCCTGATTTTTTTTGTGACATACACCCACTCCGGATTCAGAACCGTCCCATATCCGAACCGGACCTGATAATCTACAAACAAGTTATAGATATCTATCTACCCGGAACTGAAAGACTGGACCCGAAATATCTACGGATAGATAGGTATCCGGATCCGGATCTGGATCCGATCCGATTTGAAACAAATAAGTATATGGACAGAAATTTGGACCAGAGCACTTTTAGGATACGGATTCAAATATAATAGTATCCGGACTCAACCCGATCCGACCCGATAGCACCTCTACCCCATGCTAACTAAACCCAATAATGGATACTTCACTGTGCATTGGCAAATTGATAATTTGATATGTCGACTCAGCGTACAGTTGGAGATGATCCGAACAGACGGTCTAATCTAATTATATGGCCTCTCGCTTCGCCTAGACATAAAGACATCTCTCTGCGTCACCAATTACATAATCAATATCCTAATAAGTATCACTAGGACTAGTTAATTAATCTTTGTTAAATAGCGCTTTATCAAAAAGCGGGTCCCATGATCCAACTTGGTTACTTGGTGCGCTTTGCACCAATTGCCGCCGTTCTTTAAATTCCACAAATCAGAAGCATGATTGACAACTCCAACTTTGCACCTCGTTTTGAACCCTTCTCATTTTATTATCTGGAGCAAACATCTATTATTAACAATCTATATTCACTAATATAAAATATCACTGGTGACGTATTATGTGAGACAAACGTTGGAACAAGATAGCATATCATTTGAATTTTGCATTTTAACAATTAAGGAGTAGTAATAATCGTAGGGTGTTTATGTCAACGCGAATTACCTTTAATAATTAATTTGGGACCGGGCCTCCCTCTCCCTCTCCCTCTCCATATATATATATAAAGCTGGACAACAAAACAGAGCAACCACGCATTAGGGGCTTACTATTGTTCTCCTTCTCCACGAAAAAGCTAGAGAGAAAGAAAAGAAAAGAGAGATAGAATGGTGACTCTCTGCCAAGGTTTCAAAACAAAAAGAGAAAGAATGGCGATTGACAACAACGCCACCAGCTATGAACATGTACAAATAGTAACATCAAGAGGACGGAGTATAACTGCTAATTCAACTCTCCTGGTAGATTTGCAAACTCTTTTTTCTTTTCTTTGCTCATTAGAAGCTTATCAAAATTGGATTGGATTGGATTGAAGTCGGATTAGAAGCTCATAATGATGGGAACATTATTTTCGAATTTGAGAGATTAATTTGGACTTGAAATTTGTTACAGGCATCAGGGTCTCTTGTACTGGAGCGCATGCTGCAATTGCAAAAGGAAAAGCAGAGAAAAAATGAGGAATCAAAGAAAATGACTGGAAATAAAATTAGAATCTTGGGCGTGCCGCATGAGGCTGTCGTGGCTTTCGTTCGATCTCTCCAATCCAGGTTAATTTTTTTTTTTATCTATTTGATTAGTTAATCCGGACATTAATTGTTATCAAAGAAATTGAACTGAATAGCAATAGCATCACGACACAGTGAAGAGAAATAGATTAGGACTGCAATTTCTTACTGAATATCTCTAGTCTAATCAGGTGGTCTATTCAAAAGAACCCAACCTAGGAAAATCTTCTTATTCTTTTGTTTTAATTATATTGCCTTTGACCTTTCTACATCTACAGTTCTACACCTTGAAAACCAACATTAATAAATTTTATATGATTTATGGTTTTTATTAATTAGGTGTATGATAGAAGAAGATGTGGAAAAATACGGGATGCATTTACTGGTTCTGTCACATGTGTATCAAGCGAGTTGGTTAAAAAGGAGATGTGAAATGATGCTAGCAAATCTCCTAACAACCGAAACAATTTTAGATGTACTACAACTGTCACGTTTATGTGATGCACCAAGATTGCATCTCCGCTGTTTGAAATTTATCATCAAGGATTTTGCTGCGGTGCAAGATACAGATGCGTGGCGATTTTTGCAAGAGAATGATCCCTGGCTGGAACTTGACATTCTTCAATTTATGGATGAAACTGATTTGGTAAGTTAATTTCTGTTTCATATTTGTTTAGTTTCGTTTCGTACATCCCTCCCTTGCTAAAGGCCAAAATATTGGCTGTGTCCTGTGTGCGTTACACTATTACACGTGGCTCCCCTGATTTGCGCTGTGTTGCGTTACAATATTACACGTGTCCCCTCCAGTGTCCATCTGATGAAGCAAACAAAACCCCATTAGCGATTAGCTGGATGCCTCTTTTGTCTCCACGCAAAATTTGGTAGGTTAGGTAGCTACAGTTCCATTGTATTTGTATCCGAATTCCGAACCCACTAGTCTTGGGCCCCCAATTTAGTTACAAGTTGGGCTAATAGTAGAGTAATTAAGCTTGGGGTTAAGAATTAATTAATTGGGCTTAGTACGTTCTTTTAAATTGAAAAGAAAAGAAAAGAAAAGCCAGAAGTCCAGAACTAAAATATATAAATCTTGCTTTGCCAGTAGACATTGTTGTGATTCTTTAGTTTTTGTGATACGTACACAGAAACGCAAGCGACAGAGGAGGAGGAGGGCAACGCAACAGGTTTACTTGGAGCTGAATGAGGTCATGGATTGCCTTGGCCACATCTGCGAGGAAGGTTGCACTGAGGTGGGTCCCATGGACAGGGCACCACCACGTAGTCCGTGTGATAAATTTGAGACATGCAGAGGCATCCAACTGCTGATCCGCCATTTTGCATCCTGCCACAAAAACAGCTGCATGCGCTGCCGTCGCATGTGGCAACTCCTGCGGCTCCATTCTGCCTTGTGTGACCGGACTGCCTCATGCAAGGTGCCTCTTTGCATGTATGTGTTCTCAAAACTCTTTATCCCAATTTTCACTATATTATATAAAAGCACACATCCATCTCCTGCTCATTGAGTTTCATAACTGTTATGCTAAATCATAATATATCAAGATTTATAAATTGCTGTTGCCAACTTATCGATATTATAACTGGTTACTGTTAAGAAATAAGTTTGAAGAAACAGTGTGGAATAAACTCTTTCAGAAAGATATAGTTACTTAGTATTGCCTGGTACCAAATTTTTTTTTATTTTATTGATCATCTCATGCTTATAAATTTATTCTTTATAATTTTCCAGGCAATTTAAGGTTAAGGCAGAGCAAATGCAAGAAAAATCGGAAGCCGGCAAATGGGACCTTCTTGTGAGCAAAATGAAGGTCGTTAAAGTAATGTCGTTGTTAGTTAAGAAGATGGAGGAGAGAACTCCATGAGTCTGAAACTATATATAACAGACTTCATAAAATTTTGAAGCCTTCTGATCATAAAAGCAAATACGCAAGTGTCGGTGAGGCATGGCAGCAGCATATATAATTAGAGGAGTTTCCATGAAACTATATATATATGTGTGTAAGATACTCTGTATGATGGGCAAGGTGTTGTAGTTTCACTACCATGTGTACAGTTGTAATTTTGTAGATCGGTTGGTCAGTGTAATATATTTGTTTTTTCAGATAAATGAATGAGTTTAAGGTTTTTTTTTTTTTTTCTTAAAATATTCCAAGAAATCTCTCGGTCAAATTTTGAACATGTGGCCTCGTGGTTTTTTTTGTGAGTGGGATATATTTGGTTGTATGAACTAAAGGTCATTATTTAGCAATTTTTCTCTCATCCGTGAAATCGTTTCAGTCACATAAATAACTTTTATCCTATTTCACACTGCTTCACTATTACCTCCCTTCTATAATATGGAAAACAAATGCAGAACTCATGATATGATATCACAATTTGATGGCTGCGAGTCCTTTTTTCGAATTAACTTTGTCAGTTTGAATCCGGGTTTATACTCGAATCGATTTGATTTTATCTATCAGAAGTTTTTTTTATTTTTTTGTTGCTGTTGAAAATATGATTGTTATAAATATAATATATATATATTAATCCAACTACTTTGTTGAGAGAAGTCTTGAAAAAAGGAAACGTCTCATGTCCAGAATAGAAAAAAATTTCCAATAGAGAGTACTATTCTGTAAATATTTATGTTCATCGAATTTTCTGTCCTTAGAAAATCCTTCTAAATATTCAATTACGTACGGCTGGAAAAATTTTAAGCAGCGTGGAAAATATTAAGGCCCCCCCAAAAATAAATAAAAGAAGACCAGGAACTGAATCTTCTACCCACCTGTGGCCACAAATGTTTTCCTGATCATTGAGATCAGTAAGTTCCTAATTGACACATAACATTCATCTTTTATCTAATTAATGAGTTTTAATGGTGTTAATTGTCTCAAGTCTCAGCTGTAAATTACAAGGAAGATACTATGTTTTTCGGCTTTTATATTTTTGCTTGCTCTTTTGTGTGAGGAGCTATATACTTTCAATTGGGTCCTGTATCCGTATTGGGTGCATATCAGATACGGATTAAGGTACAATACAGATCTGATACATAATGGATATGCCAGCTGGCATAGTGGATGGTGTGGCATATCCCTAATTATCTGATACTGTTCCGATACAAACTAAAACTGGCCAATACGGCTCAGATACTGGTTGAAACAGGCCAATACGACACTGTGCACCACGCATGGACTGGTCATGTGAACCGCGCAATGCAAAAAAAATTTCAGCAGCCCCAAAGTTTCGTTTCAAACCCAGTACCTTTTGCATAAGCACCGTATCACTTACCCCTGCACTACACTGCACTATCTTACATTTGTTGTCTTAAACTACTAGCTTTTGCATTTAACCTGTACTTGCGTTGATTGTTTATTTCTTTTATAATACAAGTGTTAAACTAATAAAATAATTAAAATAAAATATATATAGTACCTGTATCATATTCAAGATATTTAAAAATTAGCGTATCGCCGTATTCGTATCGTATCTGATACGATACTCGTATCCGTGTCCATGCAACATAGGTGAGGAGTCATTTAACATTTCTGTGATATCATAATTCAGGTAATAAGCTAGATATGAAATTGACATAGTCACATTGCATTTTTTTTATTTTTTATTTTGTAAAAATTATCATATTTTTATTCTATTAATGCTTCTGTATTCTTGGCAAGCTATAATTTGATTAATTATGCAATTTTGACAATTCCTTGAGTACATGTACAGAGAAGGGAAAATATTAATTAATTGAACTAAATATACAAATTATTTTCCATAACATGATTTGATTTGATTAAATTACACATTTATCATTTCTTTCTTTTATGTATGACGACTTTGTTTATGTTTCTATTTTATACTGCTATCCTATGTTACTATTGTTCACATCTATTGTGAAGTGAAAATTTTTAATCGATTTATTAATTCTGAGACGGAAGGTCTAGAGACAAAAGACATAATCAATTCATTAAATAAAAATCTTTATTAACAAAAAGTTGTGATTTAAAATTGAGGAAATTAACACTGTTAAAACTTATTAATTAGATGAAAGTTGAATGTCATCTGCCAATTAGCAATTAACTAAATCCTTTTTTTTTTCAGGGTAGAAATTAACTAAATTCAACGATGGACGTAATTCTCTCCTCTGTGGCGTTCCTTAACTAAATTATAATATCATTTCTTTTTTTAATTTTTTTTCTTATTCTGCTTTCTTGTGATATCGAATCATTTCCGGATTATATCTTAATTATAAATTTTTTATCTTGCTGAACTGAATTTGAATAATTCATTTGTCACTATACTAATTAGTAGTAGTGTTGTGCTCTCGGGTAGGGTACGAGTACCTCGGGTAAACCCGGATTGGGTAACGGGTAGAGGGGTATGGGTAGGACGGGTAATTTTTTAAAAAACCGTGCCCTACCTGTTTCATATCCGTGTCCGTCTCGGGTAACGGGTACCTAGGGTAGGGTACGGATATTTTTTTTCTTCTTTTTTCTTCTAGTTTTTTTTTTTATGTTTTTTTTGTGTTTTTTTTACGTTTTTTTTTACTTTTTTATTTTTTATTTTTTTACTTTTTTTTTTCTTTCATTTTTAACTATTTTTTTTTACAATGTCATACGAATATTATTACGTGTTTATAATTTGATTTTTACAATATGAATAGTTCGATATCAAATAGAGTATATATATATACATGAAATTATCAAGTCGCATCTTTATAATTTATAAATGAATAAAATTTGTACCTTATAAATAAAAATTATTCGTGCAAAAGTTTGTATATTTATATGGCTAAGTACAAATCTATTTATTTATTTCCTTAAGCGAGTTATTTTATTTTATTTTCAAATTCTCATTCTAATTAAAACAATAAAATATAATTTCTTAAATTAATTTATTACTTTAAAAATAATTTGAAAATAATTCAAAAAACAGAATTAAAAAAACAGAATTTAAAAAACAAAAATTATAAAACAGAAATTAAAAAACAGAAATTAAAAAACAAAACTTAAAAAACAGAACTTAAAAAACAGAATTCAAACAACAGAAATGAAAAAAAGAAAAATAAATCTATTCTATTTAAAAATAAATATAACATTTTCAAAAATAAATCTAACCTATTCAAAATAAATCTAACATGTTTGAAAATAAATCTAACTTTTTTTTAACCTAATAAAATAAATCCGAATTTGAAAAATAAATTTAACCTATTAAAAAATAGAAATTAAAAAAGAGAATTTAAAAAAACAGAAATTGAAAAATAGAAATTAAAAAACAGAAATTAAAAAAAGAAATTAAAAAACAGAATAAAAAAACAGAAAATAAAATAACAGAAATTAAAAAACAGAATTAAAAAAACAGAAAATAAAATAACAGAAAATAAAATAACAGAAATTAAAAAACAGAAAATAAAATAACAGAAAATAAAATAACAGAAATTAGGTGGCAAAATATTTTGAAAATTTAAACTTTAAAATTAAACGGGTAAACGGGTAAAGTAGGTGGGTTTGGGTTCGGTTAAATGGGTGCGAGTACTGGTCTAACGAGTTCGAGTAGGCGAGTTTCAGGTATGGATAAGGCAGATACGGGTTGGACGGGTTTGTTTCTCAAATATTAGAGTCCGGTCCGTCTCAAACCCATATCCGTGTATCCGTTTACCCGCCTATACCCAAGCACGAGTAGGGATACCTCGGATAACGGGTATGGGCGGACTGGATTCGGATAATCCGTTTAGGGTATTAGCAAAACACTATTCAGAGATGGCCTTTGCTTTCTTCCCTGGGGAATTGGGAGCGCATGGAGTATTGAAATCCAGTCTGGTACCTGATCTGGTAGAATAAGATTTGGACTGTTTATTTTAATCTGGCACGGATCTTGAGGAATCCATGCAAGGCAGGCCCGATCGCTCGATTCGAATTTCCTCGGGTAACACGTGCGGTACCTGAGGGATAGTCGAAAACTGAAACAAGGATTTCAAGGGTAATTTCGTCACTTCACCTACACTGGTGACTTCGGGTTCGGGACTCCGATCCGTCCTTGTCCTTCTTCGCTCCACCTTACTAATGGCGGACGAGACCAGCTCTGGTACTGGTACTGGTACTGGTACTGACACCAGTACCGAATCAATCCAACGCACGAGGAAGCCGGTCACCAAGCGCCTCTTTCTCACTGTCTCTGTTCTCGTCTCCTTCCTCTCAGGTGTACCGTTCCTCCTCAAATCGACCGAGATCCACCGTTCTCCTCTTCCCTCTGCCGCCATTTCCTCCCTTTCCGAGTATCTCCAGTCCAAGCCTCCTTCCTTCCCCTGCCACTTCCAAGCCATCTTTCTCTCTCCATCCATACAACCCGACTCTTCTTTCTCTCTCTCCATTGCTGAAAAGCTCAATGCACACCTTACTACCCAAACATGTGCCAACTGTAATTTCACATTTTCAGCTACCATTGATTTGGGATCCAGCTGTCATCATGTAGGCAATGCCCCTTCTGATGCCTGTCAGTGGCGATGTGGTGGTGCAGGTTTGGTCGATGCAATTGCAGATAGAGATGATAGGGAAGTAGATGAGTTGTTACAGTCAGCTGTCAAGGAGAGAGCAGGAGGATGTGCCGGGAGGGTATATTCAGTATTTGTAATGGAAGGGGAAAGAAAGAGAATGGTTGTTGGGAAACATCGGCATGCCTGGATGGTGGTGAAGAAACTTGATGATAGTGCTAGTGTCGGTTCGATAATTGGCTCAGTATTCGGAGATTATTTCATGAGAAGAGGGGTCGGGAAAGGGGAGTATGTACCAGTCGGTTGAGATGGGAATGTTGTTCTCTCATTTAGTTTGCTCAGTTCGGATCCAAGTGGTTGGGTTTATGATTGGTATGTACCTATATATAGTCAGTCTCTCTGATTCTAGTTGTACTAGATGGTTTTTTTTTTTTTCATGTATTAATTTTAAAGAATCTGAGGGAGTGTTGTTTTCTCATTCAGGGGTTTTCAAATGACTGGAGAGGTCTTGTTAGGACCTGTTATGGAGGCTTTGGCGCCTGTTGCAAACATAACCATGGAGAGTCAGGTGTGTTAGTTTCTTTTATTCATTCAAACTATCAGTTGTTTGAAAAAAGACAACTTGGAGATGATATAAAGTTCCAAGCTTCTAAAATATATAAGAAATCATCTAAATTTTTATAATTTTTCTAACCTTTTCTTTTTATCCTAGGTTTTGTACCATGCACCAAAGTCATCAACGTCCTATTGGGATGATAATTTAGAGGCTTACGTGGTTGATACCAGGGACCTGCCTTTCTTTGTATGTTCCTTTTATGCTATAAAAACGTGATATTCCATTATTGTAAATTTAATACACATGAATCTATGAGAAAGTAAATTCCATGTACCAATACACCAATACGTGTACCTAGCAAGAGATTTTCATGATTCTTTTCAGCAAAAAAATTGAAAACATATCATGCAAATCAAAATTGAGCTGAGCTTTGTAATTCTCAAAATTGAGGTTTTGCAGTAGCCACACAGATATAATTTAGAGGAAGTGAACTTGTCAGTATTTAATTTACAGATTTCCTTTCCTTTTTGCTCATTCAAAAACTTCACTTAATTTTTAGTATGTAGTGCTACTAAAGACCTACTATTTTATGTTCTTTTTGCTTAAAATAAAATAGTTCAATTATTATTGATAGGTATACTCAAATGAGTGGCATTTGGATACTTCTCTTTCAGCATCAGGACGGTCCAAGGTGCTTCAGTTCGTGGTGTATATTCTCTCACTTAATTCTTATAGTTTTGCTGTTGTACTCAACTCTAAACTAGGTACTAAAACAAGAGTACCTGTTGCTAGTCCAGTGTCATATAGGCCTGAGCTTAATGGTTGCTCCTAAACTAATTTTATTTTATTCATAGAATCAAAGTGAATACAAAACAGACCAAAAAGTAAACTTTGAAATGTTCTGTATTATGTGGCACACGCAGTTTGTCTTGGTTGAAGTTTTAACCGATTGATTATCATAGGTTATGCTCCTTCTACTTGTTTTTCTCTTTTCCTTTTTTCTTTCTTTTCTTTTTGTTTTTCTTGAGAAGCTTGCAAAACCCTTCATTGCATTAACTAGCAAAGAAGGCCCGAAATTATTGGAATTGCAAAAACAAAAGTTTGTTTAACTCTCTCTTTCAAAGGGTCAGCATACAATCTCTTGCTTTTGTACTTTTAAGCCTTATTTTATGAACTGTTTAAGTTTGATCAATCTTACTATTTTAAACAAAAGAACTCTTGTGAATTGCCAATAATCTGCTACTTCTCAAGAATTCAAATCTAGGTCCTGGCTGGTTTCCATTTAACACTGATATAGTAATCTTATAATATGATATTGATTATCCTATCATTAGTAGTCTGAAGGGGACGTTGTAAGTTTCTTTTTTTATTTTGTATTAGGTATGTGCCATCTGCAAGTGAATGTCCTCTTTACATAAAAACCCCCGAGGGAGAGAAGTCCAAGACAAATTCTTTTATATCTCCAGTGGGTAATACTGATACTTCGCTTTTATATATTTGAACCTCCTTTTTCCTAGTGTACATTTAGATTAAGTGATCTTTGTTAATTATATGTGATTAGATGTGGGGAGGGGTTGCTATATCTCCAGAATGAAGTACTGTATCTATCTCCTCAAATTTTGCAGGGAATTGGACTTGTTGTACCGACAGCACACCTGCTTTAATCTCTTGTCGGGCCTCAGCACACTTCAATCTCTCTCTAGATTAGTAAGAATTTTTCGTCTTTTAGTAGTTATGGTTGTTTGTAGATGAATTCGTGCTTTTTCATGGTTCTCTCTTCTTGATTTCTGAATCATAATTGTGATTATCAGGTGGAATCGCTTCCAAGAATGATTGTAATGGACAAAATCGGAAAACAGGTTATTTCATCTCTCTTTAATTAGGTCTAATGATTCTCTTCTTGCAATTCCCATTTTTTTTCCTTGATATTTTAGATTGAGGTTTAAATTGGATTGATTGAGCAGTTCACAGCTAGTTGAGGCTTGATTTTTGTTGTGTTTTGGTTGGGCTTTAACCTGTGCCAGTATGGACAGGCTTGGTATTGGTATAAAGCAATATAACTTATTACAGATTTTAGTAAAGTTTGACCTTTTCAGGTAGAGCTGTCACTTGAAGCTGCAAATTTAGCTGAGAGAAACATCTCTCGTGGGATAAACAATGCCTCAGCTTGTATGTGAAAATTTCTTTTACTCAATGTGTTATCTTTTATTTATTTATTATTATTTTTTTTTTTTTGGGAAACATACCTTCCAAACTTGGAAGTCAAAAAAGAAATCTTCCTCTCAAGCCATCTTATTTATTTTCCTATGATGACTAAAATGCCCTCATTGTTTTCGACCTGTCATTATCATTGGAATTTGGGAATACCTATTTTTTGTGGGGGTTGATTTGTGGAGTGTTCTAATTTCATGTTGACTTTGTTACACTTGAAAATTTGAAATTATGGCTTTAGTTATTTTATTTTCTTTTTGTCGTTCTTGATTTCATTGTTTTATAGTGTCATCAACCAGAGCAAGGGCTTTAGCAGAGGATGCATTTTTTCATCCATCTATCATGTCAATCAGCTATTCTTCCATGGAACATTACTTTGCCATTTACATGGTTAGTCATGTCCTAAACTTCTAGCATGCTTTTTGTCATTTACTGGTTTTAACCCGTGCTTACTGGCAGCATTGCATCAGTTTACCAAAAGTTCCCTCTATGGTTTTTAATTTGTTTTTGTTGGTGTTTCAATTTGTAATTGAGGTAAATGTTAGCTGTTGTTATGTAACACAATCAAATTTAATACTAGTTAAGGTTACTTCAGACGTTATAGCCTTATTGGGTTAGCTCGAGGTTTAGTTTCCCCCTTGGGGTTTACTTAGGTCTTATTGGGGTAACTCAATGTTGAATTGACTAAAGGTATTTTAAGTTGAATTAGCTTACAGATCAAGGCTTGATTGCACAATTCCAACAGTAACAGGTTAATTTGGTGCTTAATTGCACATTTGAAGGACCTGTAATGATGTTGATTTCAACTCTTTTGGCCATTCTAACTTTTTGTGAGAACTTCTTTGTTCTTGCCTATGATTCCTGTGCTTTTAGTCTTAAATTTATCCCACCATAAGTTACTAATACCAGATAAAGGTTCAATTTAAGTACCTTTGGAAATATAAATTCTTTTCTAAACTTTTTCTAATGTTTATACTTTGTCAGCCTTTCTTCGCCCCAGTTACTTTACATGTGCTCCTGGCAGCCATGAAGGAAGTGAAACGTTACTACGCTGAGAGATCAAAGTATGCAACCTTTCGTGCTAGTAAAGTGAAATCTTCATGATAGAAATAGAATATAGATAGATTTATTTCTAGTTGTAAATTTAATATCTCAGACTGTTCTATTTTCTTTTTTAGCACAGGTTTGTGCTCGTTAGCAAACTGTTTGTATTAGGATACATTCCACATTAGATTGGGATAATCTAACAAATCATGTTCTCTAAGTCATTTCATAAATCAGCCTTTGTTTACATTACAATAACTGTATGAAATTTACTCAAAAGCATACAAAAGGACCCGTCATTGAAAGCTCTAAAGAATTGTTGTGAGCAAACTAACATGTCAGCTAAGCCCTAATGAAAGAATTGCTAGGCACACCCCTGATTTGTGCAAGTGTGCTTGACCTAAGCTTTCTTTCTTTGATGGCTGGGTCTTCCAAAAGGAGCACTTTGTCCATATTTTGAACTCCTACCATGTGTAAATGGTCACAATCCTCTCTCTCTTTTCCTCTAAATATGAGTCTCTGTTCTCTGGGCCACAAGCCTGTCGTCAGGGACAATAGCACCTTTAGTTCCCCTGCATTTTTTAATATTTGACTAAATAGTTTTGTGATGAAGTCAGAAGAAAAGGGCCAATATGATTTTGAAAGAAGAAGAGGGAGAGTTTTGATTCATGTGATTTTTGTGACCCATCATTGTGGTACTTCATTCTCATCTAGTGTTTTACATACTACAAAATTGTAAGATTTTGATTTTGCAATATATCATCAGAATATTCTTGTATCTCAATTACCCAACTTAAAATATATATATATATATATATATATATATATATATATATATATATATATATATATATATATATATATATATATATATATATATATATATATATATCTGTTAGAAAATAATACGCAACTATAATTGTGAGTGGTAAAAGATTTAATTTGTAAAGCAAATGATGACTTAATTGGGCTTACCAAAGGTAGAGGCGGCACCAATGGAGATGTCGTGCCACGTGCACTGATGCCCAGTGGAGACTCTTACAGTGATAGTGCCCTTTTCTCTCCCTTCCACTCTCTTCTGTACCAGCATCCCTCCCGGCCTCACCTCCCATTCAGTCTCGTACCGGTCGTACAATCCGGCACCAATCTTTTCCCCATTTTCATTTAGCTTAGGGTTTCTCTTAAACAACCTCTTTGGACTTAGCTTCATCTCTAGCTCTCTCTCTCTTTTTGGTTCTCTCTGGTAGATTAGTTTTATATATAGAAGTATGAGTGAGTCTATGGTACTATGTATATTACGATTTAGCACCGTGCTACAGTTCTATATTCGAGTTTTCAAATTCTAACAGTTGATCTGAACCGTTCATCTTGTTCTCCATATTAATATGTGTTTGGAGACCAAATTTTACATTTTTTGAAATTTTTTTACTATTTTTTAGATTTATTGAAAATCACTGTTTTTGGATGGTCCAGAATTTTCAGATCAAGTGATTTTTTAAATATCTAAAAAAATAGTAAAAAAATTTCAAAAAATGTAAAATTTGGTCTCCAAACACATATTAATATAGAGAACAAGATGAACGGTTCGGATCGACCGTTAGAATTTGAAAACTCGAATATAGAGCCGTAACACGATAACAACCCGTGATATGCATAGTACCATAGACTCACTCTAGAAGTATATATATATGGAACAACAGTAGCATAGAGAGTTGATCTATATAGAGAATTAGGAGCATGTTAAGACAAAGACGATCGATCGAGAAGGGGCTTACACATAAAGACAAGCCGTCCATAGGTGTTAATAATTAAACAAGTAATTAAAGGAAAAAAAGAATTGAGAATATTGTGCTACGTGTAACCCATTTTTTTGTTCTAAACATAATTAACATGCAATAGAAGGTGCCATGGTCTGGGCGGTTGGTATTGGCTGGCCACTGGAACGATCCCAGAACTAAAATAAAGACTTCAGGAAATAACATAACATATAATAGTTGGTTTATTTTATATATTTTAAATCCTGATAGAGGTTAATTATCAGGTTAATATATACATTAGTTATAGCACTCAAATTTTAAGCAATAATTCTCAACATGTTTCGATTCTTATTATAGATTCTCGATAAAAATCTAATTTTCCTTTGAAACAGAATTTAATAATATATTTGGATTACATTAATTTATCACACCCCATCCCAGAAAATTAATATACACTTGTGAGAAATTTCAGTTTTTAATCAGGAATGGAACTCAAAAATTGAGATAGATCGATGCTATGGATAAACAAGTGTTTTGTAATTTCATTTTATTTTAATTATGAGGAGCTAGCTAATAATAAAACTTGTTGTAAAATTAAAATTCTTCAGGACAAAATTGAAATATTTCAATTTATAGGAGAGTACTTATAATTAAGGAAGCTGATATGAGTACCCGCACCTAAACTGCCATAACTGTTTGTGGGGACCAAACTGCCATTAATTGCAATTCAGATCTGTAACTTTTTTTTTTAATATTAATAGTCAAATCTTGAAGTATGTAGTCCAAATAAAACAAGTATTTATATCTATATAGTAAACAATGTAAATGATAAATTAATTATTTTTAAATAATCGTACCCACACTTTTTTTTGAAATTTCTGACGTCATACTCACACCTAAACTGCCATAATTGCTTGGGGGGACCGCAACTATTCTAGATCTGTAACTTTATTTTAAAATATTAATAGTAAAATCTTGAAGTATATAGTTCAAAGAACACAAGTATTTATATCTATATAATAAACAATGTAAATGATAAATTAATTATTTTTAAATAATTGTACCCGCATTTTTTTTTAATTTCTTATGTCGTACCCGCACCTAAACTATCATAATTGCTTGTGAGGACCGCGACCGTTCCAGATCTATAACTTTTTTTTAAATATTAATAGTCAAATTTTGAAGTATATAGTTCAAAGAACACAAGTATTTATATCTATATAGTAAACCATGTTGTAATTTTTACATAACTGCTTGTGGGGATCTAAACTGTCATAATATTGTAATTGGATCCCTCCCTTTTTACATATGACACTGAAAGTATTAATATCTAAGTATTGAAAGTATTTATATCTATGGACAAAGGTACTTATTTTTATGAGGTCAACTATTTTTGTTACAGATATGTTGACGCGAAATTAGTGCCGAGACTTTGAAATAGTACTATTGGAACTTTAGAATAATAATTAGATGAGACTATATAATATCTTTTTAGAATAATAATTAATGGAGACCATAATACATTATTTCTCTAAATACAGTTGCTGTAGCATGGATACTGTGCGGGTACATAAATGATTATTTTATAATTAATATGGCATATAAACCATGGACAAATTGATATATATATATTTGCATGGATTGATTGATTGATTAAGCCATCAATGACCTGCCGTCGCTTCGTACCAAACTAAACAATGCGCGCAGCTAGGGATTTTTTTCATAAACCATAATTCATAAAACGGTTTTTACGGAATCAATATGATTGATTTTTTTTTTCCAGAAACCATAAGGATTGTGGGGTTTTCACGGTCTCAACTTCTTTTTTGTTTTTTTTTTAAATAGATTTTTTTCCAGATTGTGAGGTTCCCACGGTCTCATTTTTTTTTTTTTTATAAAACAGAATTTTTTTTAATTTTTTAATTTTTTGTATTAAAATATTAGAAATGTTGAATATATTTCTTTGAAAATAGATGAAATATAATATAATTTGATTTATTAGAAAAACTGCAATAAATAACCCGGATCAATATTTTTCAAATCGGATTTTTCGCGGATGTAAGAAAAATTAATATATTTCTTTGTGTTATTAGAAAAAAATAAAAATGCTTAGATTCTGAGTTATTGATCCCGGTTCAAAAGTCACTTCTAGGTAATCCAAAAAATATTGTGATCCTTTTAGGACATTTAATTTATAAAAAGTTATATCTATTTTGAGAATTCTTTTTGAATAACAATAATTAAATAACTTAAAAGTTTTGTTTTCAAAAATAGATACAACTTTTCATAAATTAAATGTACTAGAAGGATCACAATATTTTCTGCATTACCTAGAAGTGACTTTTGAACCGGGATCAATAACTCAGAATCTAAGCATTTTTATTTTTTTCTAATAACACATAAAGAAATATATTAATTTTTCTTACATCCGCGAAAAATCCGACCTGAAAAATATTGATCCGGGTTATTTATTGCAGTCTTTCTAATAAATCAAATTATATTATATTTCATCTATTTTCAAAGAAATATATTCAACATTTCTAATATTTTAATACAAAAAATTAAAAAATTAAAAAAAATTCTGTTTTATAAAAAAAAAATGAGACCGTGGGAACCCCACAGTCTGGAAAAAAAATCTATTTAAAAAAAAAAAAAAAAGAAGTTGAGACCGTGGGAACCCCACGGTCCTTATGGTTTTTGAAAAAAAAAAATCAATCATATTGGTTCGTAAAAAACGTTTTATTAATTATGGTTTATGAAAAAAACCCCGCAGCTAGCATATATAATTCTTTGCAAATTTGTATAATTAAATTATTAATGATCTCCGAACAAATCAATGCTTGTCCATATATGCAAGTATACACGTAGGTAGTGCTTTGGAAGGCAGTTGGAAGCTGCAGCCTGCAGGCACTTGGGGTGGTGAGAATACACACGGTTTGCATGAATGGTGGGCCTAAGTAAATGATGAGATTAGTTTGTTAATTAATCTATATTTATTCACCAAAACCGTTAATTAATTAGAAATTACGTACTTCTTTTATGTGAGATGTTAATAACGACAAATTAGTAGAACATAAATTATACCGAGCATCTTGCATAGTTGTACTTCAAAAATGTAATGCAAGCACTTGTAATTACTAGTTAAACATCTATATAAAACGGTACTGCTTGTGAATCACAAGTTAGTAAAAATTGTGTAAATTAACAATACTACCATTTCAGTCCGAGCTAGCTAGTTAGTGTTCATCCAATATTTTTAGTCTGTGTACGTGTGTGGACCGTGTGGTGGTGTGGTGTGTTGTGGGTGGGTTGATGCACATCGAATCAAAGTTGCTCTGATTTCCGGTCGGAGCCATTTGATCTGCATTATTATGTTTATAAAATCTTGAGCAAAAAAAGAGGAATTTTTTTGATAAACCATAATTAAGAAAATTATTTTTATCAATCCAGCATGATTGTTTTTTTTTTTTCAAAAACCAGAAGGATCGGAGGAGCTCTCCGGTCTCGGTTTTTTCATTTCCTCAAGACCGGAGGAGCCATCCAGTCTCAATATATATATTATTTTTTTTACTTTTTTCACTTTTTTTCGTGCGGCGATCTGTGTAGCATCTCTATTTTTTATGTGTATATAATATATGTGTATGTGTATGTATAATATATGTATATATAATATATGTATATGTGTATGTGTATGTGTGTATATATATGTATATATAATATAATATAATATATGTAGGCTGTGGCTAATTTTCTGCCGGTAGCATTTCTGCCGGCAGTGCTACCGCCATTTTTTATTTTTGTGATGTTCAAACAACAAATCCAAACTGTTAGATATTTAATCTATATTATAATCTACTTGGAGACCAAATTTTACATTTTTTGGATTTTTTTTACTATTTATTAAGATGATTTGAAAACCACTGATTTAAATGCTGCAGAAATTTACTGAAATCAGCGGTTTTCAAACCAGCTTAATAAATAGTAAAAAAATTCCAAAAAATATAAAATTTGGTCTCCAAGTAGATTATAATATAGATTAAATATCTAACGATTTGAATTTGTTGTTTGGACATTACAAAAATAAAAAATGGTGGCAGCACCTTCGGCTAAAATGCTGCCGGCAGCAAATTAGCCGGACCCAATATATGTATATCAGTATATAAGTATATATGTATATATGTATATATAATATATGTGTGTATATATCAAAATCGTTATATCCAGACTGTTGAATTTTGTACTCATCTTAAAAAATAGTAAAAAAATTTCAAAAAATATAAAATTTCATCTACATGCATATTTTTAGCATAAATATTATGTTGAACGGTTCGGATCGACAATTTGAACTTTGAAAGCGAAGATATAAAATATGAGGCATTAAAACCCTACTCATTATACATATATTATATATACATAAAATAAGAGATGCTACACAGATAGTCGCACAGAAAAAAAAGTGAAAAAAGTGAAAAAAAAAAAAAAAAAATTGGGACCGGAGCCTTGGTCCGGTCTTGACAAATTTTGTTGGGATATATGCAGTGGGATCTTCTGTGGATTTCTGTGGCTTCTGTTAAATTTTGAAAAAAAAAATATTGAGACTGGATGGCTCCTCCGGTCTTGAGGAAAGAAAAAAACTGAGACCGGAGGGCTCCTCCGGTCCTTCTGGTTTTTGAAAAAAAAAAAACAATCATGCTGGATTAGTAAAAATGATTTTCTTAATTATGGTTTATCAAAAAAATCCAAAAAAGAGTTAAGCGTAAAGTGATATTAGTGTCGTAAGCATTCAATAACTTTCTTTGGAAAAAGTCAGAAGACACATGACTCTTTTTCTCATCACCGAAATTACGTCAAGCGTCTGTCAGTATCATATCTTGTTAAATCATGCATATACACAATAAATTAATGATATGTAACTATGCAAGCAAGACTAACCGTTATGAATTGATACAGTGTGAAACTGTGAATACACCAATAATAGAAAAATATAATATTGACATCAAATGGACGAGTTTAGGACAGTTATTTTGGTTTATCGTTAGAGACCTAAATATAGCCTCACGGAAGCATTTAAATTGATAATTTCATTTGTAATTTTAGAAGTATCTGATGATTTCATAAATAAAAACACTTTGTATCGAAATTATATATGCTGATTTTTGAGATGTATTATATTTTCTTTTAAATTTTTAATACTCAAAATTAATTGCACGAGTGAAGTACTTTCGAAATTAATTTTCAATTTAATTTTACGGATGTAGATAAAATTACCGCGACTGACATTAGAATAGCTAAAATTATTTCATTAGATGGTGCCACCACCTCAGTTGGGTTACGTAGTGATGGATTGGCGTGTTGCCTGCCGTGCTCCTGGTATTTCCTAGTTCTCCTTCCTCTGCGTACCTCTAACACCGTGTTTGGATGGAGAGTACAGGACGAAAGGGGACGTGAATAATAGAAATGAAGATTAATATATTTATTTTTTTGTATTTGAATGATTAATGAAAGAAAATAAATTTAACTTTTTTTTTTCTTCTTATTTCTTAATTAAAATTTAGAAGGTTAATGAGAAATCCGGTGATTGTTGTAGATTTGTAATAAAAAACTTGTATAAGAATTATATTAGTAAAATATAAAGTTGGACATTTGTGTTATTTTTTTAAAAAATATTTGCAACAATTTTTTTTATACATTACATTTCAAATTAAAAAAAAAATCAATTCTATTAACTACAATGATACAAAATTAAACATTTTAACTTCGACAATATTTTATCAACCAAATATCATTCGATCAAAAATTTAATTTTCGTTCCATTCCCTCCCTTTCTGTACTCGCCATCCAAACAAGGAGTAAAACTCGCCCAAAAAAAATATTTTCCCAACAGACATCCATCACCTCCATCACTATCCCACGGTCCCTCATAAATCAACCGAAGTCCGAAGACCTCTATGCTTTCGCGTCATTTACCCTCGGAAAAGACGGGAACAAATCCTGAGCATTAAATGAAATAGATTTTAATCATGAGCCTGCCGCCTAGTCTACTAAACTCCTGCACTCCTACTACCAACTCTCTCGATTTCTTATTTTTTCGGCTAAAAGATCAACATATGACTTGTGAGTTCACACGTGTTACAAGAGTAGTTCCCCATTCCCGGTACCAACGAAAAACCCATACAAGGGGGCCACGCCAAGCAGGCAAAAAGAGCATCTAGACCCCTCAGTTTGTAGAAAAGCTACAGGAAGTTGCCAGTACAGCCAGAGTTGGATTTACTGTAGCACAGGAGTTAGCTGTCCTCAGCTGAATTTTTAAAAATAGTACTAAAAATTCGTTTTTCAGATCTCTGTCTCATCTTGGAATTCAAATTTTTCTCCTGTAGTCCATTCTGAAATTTTAATAGACGGAACGGAGTTCATATAAACTCTGAGCGAAATAAATTAGCTGAGTCCAAATAGGCGTTAATCACAAATAGCAAAAATTAGTTGAACCAAAATGTTTTTTTTTTTTTAATTCAAAAGCAGAGGCTGCCAAGTTGAACCAAAATGTTGATTTCAAATTCCCTATAAATGTTGAATTGTTGATTTTTTTTAAAGTAATTAAAAATTTTTATTATATTGATTGATATTTCTTTGTTATATTGAATTGTACCCGATAAGTTATTGAGTTTGAATTTGATAAACTATTTATATCCGATTATTGTTCCGCCCTAATAAAAATTCTGCGTCCATCCCTGACTACAGCTGAAAACACAAAAACAAAAGTGTATCTTAAGGAGGCATCCCTGTAGCCCTATTCAAAAATCAGAGATGTACATATTTTACAGATATATTACACATCTAATGCAGGGGAAAATGTATAATACCTGGTAATATATTTAATTTATAAATAATGTACTGGTATAATACTATGGCTACGACCTACGAGACGAACGGAGGTCAATTTCTAATGCGCAACCTCAACAGCTAGTATGGTTATTTTCAACAAATGTTGCAATGATCCCACAGTCACAAGTCAAAACATCTCAGGCTGTAAGTTCCTGACTGATTGCAAGGAGCGCCCCTGTTCGTGCGGATTGGAGATTTGGAGGATTTTCCAGGAGGCCTTAGAGGTATGGCACCAATTCAAGTCTAGGCCAGATTTCACCTGCCTCCATGTGTCAAGAAGCCGAAACACTTAGGCTGACTTTCTGGCAAATAAAGGCAGGGAGAATGGGTGGAATTTAAAAGGATACACTCATACACATATCCGATACTTATAGAATGGAAGTAGCTTAGTTTTGATAGTGGGAAAGGGCTTTTAGTATTCTGCATGTTTTTTCATTTTGGATATGAAGGAAAAGCCTGTAATTTGAGATTTTGTTTTAATATAACGCCTAAGGGCATTTTCTCCGCAAAAAAAAAAAAAAGAAAAAAAAAAAGAGGTGCAGATAAAAAAAACTTGTAGATAAATGTTCTTAGCACTGGATTAGCTAACTATAAATGTGTAAATATTGTTGCTAACTACTTATTAAAGCAAATAAATATTGTAGAAATATATAAAGAAATTCACCTTCATTTCATTTTGTTCCAAGCAACTCCGTTCATATCGAACAATAAGATAAATTTAGACTTTTGTCGTCTTCGTCTTCCATTTCTCTCCGTTAAGTTTTTCTAAGTACTTAAGAAGAACGAATCCTCGAATTTTTGTCATTTATGACACGCAAATACGTGACATACATGTTGGCTTATATACAAAGGACACACATTGAAATGATTTTAGCCGGAGTTTGTGAAAATAAGATGCCGCACACTTTTTTTCAAAGGTTTAAATAGCATTTATCATGTTATAGCAGTATGGTTAAAAAAATGACGCTATGATCA
Organism: Carex pumila; assembly: GCA_033356055.1. NCBI lineage: Eukaryota > Viridiplantae > Streptophyta > Magnoliopsida > Poales > Cyperaceae > Carex > Carex pumila. The sequence goes on along the minus strand of JARJHM010001240.1, from coordinate 14,053 downwards.
TAGCGCCGCTATAGTATCGATAACGTCATAACTTTTATGGTCTGAAATTGCTATAACGGCGCTATAGCGTGCTATTTAGAACCTTATTTTTTTCTATAATTTTTTTACAAATATTTTGACATTTTATTGCAGATCTTGTTAACTTGTACTTCAATTTCCCTCTGTTGCCTTTTCTCCTCCATTACTCTGTTTCTTTTGAAAATTTCACTATTATTTTTTGTTTCAATTTTCATAATAATTTTTTTAATAAATTTAGAATACTACATGCGATATACTGTATCTATTAAAAACAAAATGACAAATGAACGCCGCTTTAAAAACGAATGCAAAATGTTAGATTTTTGCCACTCACAAGTTCTGAAAAATTTATAATTGCATCACGGTTTGTCAAATTTGAAATTTAGTTATGAAAATAGACAATTAGAATATTGAAAAAAATGTTATATTTAAAAATTTACAATTTACGATTTTGAATATCATAACCAAAACTCGATCTTTAGGGCCTGTTCGGTGGCACCCATTCCTATGGATTTTAAAGGTAAAAGTAGATGTAATGGTATTTTTACTTATATGGTGTTCGGCAGCTTGATAAAATATACATTATTGTATCTATTTTGAAAACCACCATGCTCTCTACAATAGCTTTTGTTGGGAAAAAAAAAATTCACTCATTCTTTTGTTTTTTTTCCCGACTTAACTTGTGGCAGCACTCAAGTTAAGAGATGGATGAGACTAAAAGATGAAATTGTACTAATTAATGCTTATTTAATTAATTAAATCAAAATTAACTTGTACAATCAATTATAAAATTGCGGCATCACCATTGTAAATTGTGTATAATTTTTTTGTAAATTGTTATAAAATTGTGGCATCACTATTGTTGTAAATTTTTTTGTTTCTAATAAATCACCAAATTTATATTTTATAAAATTATTTATTTCTAATATTTTGTAAACTGTAATTTTTTGTATGAAAATCTTATTGGTAAAATTTAATTTTATTAAATTGTAGGTTTTAAATTGATTTAATAAAGAACATTATATATTTAATTTATCTTTTTAATTAGCTAAAATTTGATTTCTTTAATTCTAAATGTGTCGTAAAATTTGTATTTTAAATTACATAAATATTTAACATTATATCGTTATCTCTTATTTTTTCGGATCTAACGTCTCGATTACCTTTTGAATTTAATTTAATAATTTAATTTTTTTGTGTTAGTTTAATGTATGTCTTCGTAATTTAATTCATTTTTTAATTAACCAAATGTTTTAATTAGCAGTGATTTACAAATTGTTAGTTAATTAAAGATTTAAAATTGTTAGTTAATTAAATATTTAATTTTTTTTAGAATATGATATATACAATTATATTGATCATAATCAGTTATTAGTATTAAACACTTAATATAGTTTAATTGTAGTATTACATCTTCTATAAAAATAACAACCAATATTCTAATTTTCCATGCATTTGCCGAACAATTATATTCTAAAATTTCTCATGAATTAAATAATTTTAGTTTTGACAAATTAAAATTCTCATTTCTACAAAATTCCTATGTTACCGAATATGCCCTTAATGTTATTAAAAAAGTTATAACTTAGGTAAAAAAATGTTGAATTGTGAAGATCATAATTATTTTTGTGAAATATATATAACTTGGTAAAAAGTACGAAAAACAGGAAAAATATTATGTTTACGATTGACTCAATATCAAATCATATTTTTAATTTTTTGACGGCGTCATCAATCAGTCAACGAGTCAACTCAATAGCATGGTGTCTAAACCTTCTCTAGACAAAGTCGAGTCCCGTTTATGCCTGTGATAACCCTGGACCCTGGTCAAGGAAAAAAAAAAAAAACTAAATTTGTTCCTCGGATCGTTTCTTAGGAAGATTTAACATGTTTTTATATTTCACCATAATTTCTTGGTACCAGCCATAATTGATGCGATTTTAATTTCAAGTTTAATCATCTCGTAAACTCGAACATGTCACCGTTTGAACAGTAACACATTTTAAGTGCTTAATATTTATATATTTGCATTTATAAGCATTAAATGCGGGAACTTTGAAACTTTATTTCTTAAAAATAAACTTTAAATTTCATATTTTATTTAAAATTCGAAATATCAAATATGGTCCGTGCAGGAATTATTAAATAATAAAATGTTTGAGATGTTTCATGGCTTCAAGTTTTCGAAGTGTTATTATTTGAACTTTGTATTTTAAATATAATGATTCACAAATAGCTAGTTTTTATAATACGACGCAAAAATTTATGGAATTATAAGTTATTAAAGATCAACACCTCTTGAATATGGAATTAAAATTTTGAGAAAGTGCAAAAACAAAAACAAAAAATAAGCAAGCGACCGAACAAAAAAGGTGTGGGCAGAGAGATCAAAATTGAGCTAAATGAGATATATAAAAATAAGAATTTTATTTTCTAAATAATTTACAAAAATAATATCATGTGTTAATTTTGTAAATGGAAGATATCTGATCAAGTATTCATCATTTAAAACAATAAACATAGTTCCACCTGTTAATAGCAGATCACCCGAGTTTTTTAAAAATACCCAAATTTATAAATATTTTATTATAAATAACCACATTTTTGTCAAAATTTTATTTTTGCCCAAACCGTACAGAATATTTACGGTTTCAATTAAAAATGCTGGAACTGCTGAAGGAGTGTTTCACAGTCAAGAATTGCTCTCACGATCTGTTACGAGATATTGTATGAAACTTCACAGTCAAGAATGCATATTGGTAAATTTTCATAATTTTTGAAGGTGTTTTGATATGTTAATCAGAGGTGCAAATTTGGGTTCAGAAGCACTCTTTTAGCAGTCCGGACAATTTTTGAGAGCCGATATCTCACAATCTGTTCTGAGATATTGTATGAAACTTCACAGTCTTGTTCTATGAAGTCAAGAATGTATGTTGGTATATTTTTATGATTTTTCAAGGTGTTTTAATATGTTAATCAGAGGTGCAAATTTGGGCTCATAAGTACTCCTTAGCAATTCGGGCAATTTTTGAGAACCAATATCTCACGATCTGTTTTGAGATTTTATATGAAACTTCACAGTCTTCTTCTATGAAATCAAGAATGCATGTCGGTAAATTTTCATGATTTTTGAAAGTGTTTTGACATGTTAATCAGAGGTGCAAAGTTGGGCTAAAAAAAGAAAATTCAAACCGTAAGGAATATATACGGTCCGAATTTTTAAATAAAAAAAAGAAAATTCAAACCGTAAGAAATATTTATGATTTGAATTTTTAATTGAAACTGTAAATATTCTATATGGTTTGAGTAAAAATAAAATTTTGATAAAAATGTAGTTATCTATAATAAAATATTTATAAATTTGAGTATTTTTAAAAAAATCGGACAGATGACATATGACATGAAAAGAGAACCTGACCCTCCAGTTTGTACAAATTGGAGCGTCAACATATTTCCCTTCCCAGTTCATGATATATCTATAGTTCTATACCTAGAAACTGCAAACCGTCTGCTACTCATTTCCATTCTTACCTGAGAATACATCCTGCAATAGAGCATTACCCTCCGCTTCCATATTCTTACAGCCTACATGTCGATCATCACTCTAAATCACGAAGCACAGAGCTTCTTCCCTTCCCGTCGAAATACCCTCCCCTCTGCTACTCCTTATATCAGTCCTCCCCAAAACCCTAATCCGTTCCCAATATGCTACTACAATGATCCTTTTTATCAGTACTTCTCTTACCAGTGCTTTAGCTTTCCTCTCTACGCGACTTTCCAGTTGGTCTCACCACCATGCACACCGACCTCACCTCTATCTGTCCCCAGATGCTCCATCGAAGAACTGGATGAGAGTCCGGGTTCAGAGAAATCAAGCGCCAATGAAGAAATGGTCGTGCCAAAACCAATGGCATGTGCCTCTGTCGTTAAATGCCGGAGAACCCGGGCTCTGCGCTGTCAGGAACCGAGAGGGAAATATTCAGTCAAGGTCTCTCATAGTATGTACGAAATCAGGGAAGATGTTGATTTCTTGATGGAAGGGAAGACAACTCTGATGATAAAGAATATTCCTGGGAAATTCACGCAAGTTTTCTCCTCAGTTTGTTGTCATTTTTTAGTTTTTTTTTATTACCAAATTTCCCTGTCTGTGTTTGTTGATTTTGATTTGTGTTCTCGACTCTGGTTAAATTTAGCAAGGGAAGGTTTATTGCCGTGCTCCGTGGTCATTGCATTGCAGAGAATAAAAAAGCCCTTGCTTCAGAGGGCAAGGAAGCGGTTCTTTCCGAGTTCGATTATTTTTACCTTCCCATGGATTTCAGGTAAAATGTTTTGTAAATGTAACATTTACCCTTAAAAAAAAATATTGTTTAAAGCTCTTTTGTGTGTTGTTCTGATTTGTAGATATATATTGTATTGTGCACGCTATGTAGATTTCATTGGAAAAGGACGTGCGTATTTAATTTCACACAGTTTTTGTATTCGATTGCATCAATCGAGTTTATTCTCGTTGTTAATAATTTGTATTTTAGGGAAGGGAGTTAATAACTGGTCAAAATATTCTTAGAACCTTTTTTTTCTGGGTTCTTTGATTTCTTTTGTAGGACAAACAGCAACTTTGGATATGCCTTTGTGAATTTTACTTCGCCAATCGGTGCCTGGCGGCTGTATCAGTACTTGCATAATCACCGTTGGATCTCTGCTGGATCCAATAAGGTGTGCAAATTGAATTTTGCGCGGATCCAGGTAATATATAGTTTTTTTAGATTGATCCAAGTTAACCGTTTTATTTTCCCCTTTTCAGAATTTGGGTTTGTGTAAGTCCTTGAATTAGAAACTGGGGAAAACTATTTTGTAATTTGGACGAAGTTCTCTTTTGGATTTGTTTTGTGTGTTGATGGTTGGGAGTTTGTACTTCAGGTTTCGGGCTATATTAGCGCAGTGACACTGTTTCGCGAGCTTTGCTTGTAATCTGGGGCCATAAAGATATTAATTAAGCTGTTCAGAATGACAAAATCTTGCGTAAAGTGTGAACTGTCTATATGCAGGCTAACATTTTATCTAATTTTACAGTACTGTATAGTTCAATCAAGTAGTACTCTTCTGATGTTATTAAGCTGAGATCTCGTTTTGTCATGCTATTTTTTCAGGGCCTTGCCGAGTCAATTGAACATTCGGATCAGATGATATTTCATCCGAGCGTGCCGGACAAGTATCTGCCTGTGCATTTTGAACCGCCTTATAATGGGTTAAATGTGTCTATTGAGTACATCCATGGGAGGAGAGTGTAAGGTATTAGCGGAATGTGCATGCACCTTAGCTTAGCAAGAAGGCCAATTTTCTTACCTTCTATCTTTTCATTTAAGATCTACATGCATGAATGGATAGAAGGAGAGAAACTGTGGCCAATCTTAATATTTCACATTACTAAGTAGATATATATTGTTGTAACTGTTGGAAAGTATGACCGTAGTTCGAGCTCTCTAAGTTAATTGTCTATGACTGTTATGTTCTCTGACTGCAGTTTGCTAATGAAATATTAATATTAAGTTTCCCGTGCATGCACCTTAGCAAGAAGGCCAATTTTCTTACCTTCTATCTTTTCATTTAAGATCTACATATGCATGAATGGATAGAAGGAGAGAAACTGTGGCCGATCTTAATATTTCATATTACCTAGTAGATATATATTGTTGTAACTGTTGGAAAGTATGACCGTTGTTCGAGCTCTCTAAGTTAATTGTCTATGACTGTTATGTTCTTTGACTGCAGTTTGCTAATGAAATATTAAATATAAGTTTCGTTCTTTTTTCCTGTGTTTGTTAATTGTAGCATTATAATTGGACAAAATGGAAATGGATAGCTTATTTTGTATTCTGTTTGAAACTATTTATTAAAACTATTTATTAGTTCTCTAATTGCAGTAGCCTTCATATTCATACTCTATATAAATGATGTCCAGCGTGGTATGGGACTATTTATGTTTTGAGTGTCCATGCATATCTGAGTTGTGATCAAATTATAATAGAATGAAAGCCGCTAACCTTAAAAAAAAAATTATAATAGAATGTCCGATGGATGTAACAGCACGAAATCAGATTTATGTATAAGGAACAGACCATCATTATCATTAGCTGTGATAATTGTTCGTAGCTAATTTTTAAATTGATTACGTATCATATATTTACCTATGCAGTGTACAAAAATTTTCTATGATTACAATCTACTCCTGTATATAATAGCTTTAATATATAGGTGGTTTCCCTGTATATATTTTCTTAAGTAATAGTTTGACCTATGCAACGTTTTCAAGATAAGATGATAAGAAATATCGACCTTATATTTGACAAAAAATCATCCTTTTGTGTCACTACTTAATAATATTTTCTAATTTGACTTGTTAAGATGTCATTTTTTCAATCCTTAATTTTGTCAAGGAAAGTGGGACCTATAATTAAGGAGACATGTTTTCATAAGAAAGTACATAATTATATTTTTATTTATATATCAAGATGCAGTAACCGAGTGCACGTAATTACAACAATAATACACCGTTGTAATTAAATAGGTAAAATTACTTAAGTTTGTTAGAAATTAAATTAAAAAGTTGTGCAGGCTTTTAGATAATTGGTGCATGAGAAATCATGGTTGTAGTCTTCTATGCCTTTTTTTTAGTGAGAGAGAACTTCTAATTAATTAAGCTTGTTTTGGTAAGTAAGAAATTCTTACTAATAAAGTTCAGCAGGTCAAAGAGAGTATTAGATGTCATTTATTAGATGTAGGGTGTCTAGAAAGATTGTGTTGAAATATCTACTTAGGTAGAGGAAGAAGAGAGTAAAAGACTCGTAATGAGAAATTCAGAAACAACTAAACCACATATGTATTGTCTTACTGTATTTCTTGGGAACAATACACGGACGTTCTTGTCTAAAAAGCATGCATGTTACATGTGTGGATATACACTTAAAGACCACGGGACATTCTAAAAGGTAAACCATAAATTCTGAAGTTGATTTTTATGTTCCAACTTATAAGTGTCCGGTAGTTTAGCAGGTGAACTATTTGGTGCCATGCTATGCATTTGCACAGCATTAATTACACGCACGTCTCTTTTGTCTAGCTGTGCTGGGCTGCGTATGGGGCTGGCTGTTTTCACAGAAAATACCAGTCTTGAGTTTTATATAACATGGAAGCTGACCAAAAAAAGGCACGAAATATTCTTTCTAATCTAGAGCAACGAGAACACATCGAATGAATAAAATAGAAGTGATTGAAACATATCTATAAGTAGACATCAAAATATGTCGAAGATCCCATCACCATATATATCGTGCAGGAAGAAGTAAATAATGGGGTGAATGTGGGGATTTTTTTTTTTTTTTTAAAAGCATCACTAAATCTTGAAAATTTTAAAATCAACATGATTATAATTCTTTTTAAAAAACCAACTCCACCGGAAATGATGCTCGGTATGAAAATTTGAAAATCAGGTACCATATTCGGTCCTTATGGTTTGTGTGAAAAAAAAAAAAAGTAATTGTGTTGATTTGGTAAATTTTTTTTTTTCTAATTATGGTTTATAAAAAAATTCCTATGAAAAAAGATTGAGGGTTGTACTTCTACAACAAAAAAGGTAAGGAGGCAGTGAGATGAAATTTTTTTATAATATTCAACCTTTTTAACTTTTGAAATAGAAGGTCGTACTTTTCCATGGATGGGAAAGCTAGTAATGATGAGGATTGCTATTAATGGGATGTGAAGGGAAACATTTTCCTTTCTGTGACACCAGTACTTATAATAGGTATGTATAGGTTAGTTTGGATGCAACTCTAAAATAGTATGAATTTGGAGTCAGCACTATTCTATTGTTTGGATGGGTTAGCAAAAACATTGGATATTGCTAATCTTAGGAATAGTTCTATTTTTAGAGCCTGTTCGGCCGACAAATGGAAATGGGTACGAGCACGGATATTGAACTGAAAAATATTGTTTTTATGGAAAAATAAAAATTCAGTTGAACTGAATTTTTTTTTCTCACGTGAACAGTGATTTGACCGAACACGCCTTTAGGAAATACAAACGTAGAGTAGTGAAGAAAAATAGTCACTAAACCAAGAACAGTGCCAATCCCATGCTATTTTTAATGATCCAAATGCACCGTAAAGAATAGGCATAGACTATCTTTTTGAGAACATCCATCCTGAATTAATATATAAAATACATAACATCCATATTATTCATGGGTAAAAACGGTATGAATAATATCCAATCCGTATTTAAAAAAATAGATGTGAATATTCGATATCTGATATTTGTGTGGACATGAATGTTGATATAGTTTTACCATACAATTATTCATATCCAGATTCATTTGATATCTGCTTTGTATTTATATCCGGCAAATAAAAAAAATATGAATATGATCTTACCACTATTTACTCTGTTTTCACTCCTAATATTGTTCCCTATGCGCATAATATATAACATAACATATAAATTAGGCAAATATTAATGATTTAAACAGGATAACAAACTTATGACGAATTAGCAAATTAATTACCTGATAGGTTGCGTATAGTTTTTCTTCAATTTAAAAATAATTGGTTATCTATGAGACCATTAAAAAATACACACATCTATACATGACAACTTTTGAAGATTTTTGTTATTAAATAATTAGGTGTGTGATCAATACATGCCACTGCCTGTGGTAATGTACCAGTCCACATGGACAGAGCCAGATATAGAGATTTTATAGTTAGCTGATGAAGACTAACAATTTGATTTGCTCTAGTAGTTTAAGTAGTTCCAGTCCTTTACTAAGCGGTTTAATATTAGCAAATCTTAAATACTTTTGAAACTTGGCGTCTGTTATGCTTTTGGTGTTGTCTGAATTGATATTCTTTCCTGCTTTTGTATTTGATAGTTGGTCCAGATTACTGGTCACTTAAGAACAACAATATGGTTTGTATTTAACTCAATTTCAGCAATGGAATGAGTGTTTTGCCATTTTAAAAAAATAATAATAATTAGGTGTGTGTATTTAATGGAGTCAAAAGAGAGCATGTTTTGTACTGTCAAGTTGTACCGTGTTGTTTCTAGTTATGTCTTTCAAGAGTCTTTGAAAAATTATTGAGTATGTTTTAAAAATATAAAAAGTAGTTGCCCGTAGCATTAATGTTTACATAGAATTTTTAGAGAAAAAAACATTTAGGTCCTGCTTGACACATTACTGTTCATCGTGGGAAAAAAAAATTCACTCAGAGCTAAGTTATTTTTCCCACGATGAACAGTAAAAATTAGTTCAAAATTATTGATTCCCATTCCTTAGCCGGCCACCGAACAGGGCCTTACATAACAACCTAAAATCAAATTGTAGAGGGAAGCTTTATTTATTGGAGCTTGATAATTGTATCCCAAATAAAATTCCCAAGTATGTCCCCCGAGTAGTTTAACAGAAAAAACTTCCAATGCTATCTAACTTTCATTTTCAGCGCTAATATTTAAGCATTTAAAGCGCTGTTTATAATATTTTACAATGATACTCACAAGCATTTAAACCTCCATCTGCAAGCATTAAAATTCTAAATCTGTATAGTTTTAACTCCTAACTACTTTTGTTTTCAAGCCAAAAACGGAAATATTTCTTTCACCCACTTCTTTTTAATTTTTTTTTATCATTCTCATCCATTTTCTCGATGATCCATGATAAATTTTGCGAATCTAAAAATATGAACGTTTTTTATCTGATTTTCTCTTTCAAATGAGATCCATGAAGAATAACTTTCGAGTTATATTTGTGTCGTAATTTTTTTCACCACTTTAAATCTTTGTGACTTTCAGTTTTTTATTTTCTTTTAATTTTACTTCAAAATAATTTAAATCTCTGTTTACAAGCATATAAACCTCATGTACCAGTATATAAACCTCATTAATAACACTTTAAATTTCTAGAAGTAAAACATATAAATCTCATGTACAAAGAATTAAAACCTCAACAATAACACTGCATATAAAGCCATCTTACAAATCTTCCAAAATATAGGTAATTTATAATATATGCACTAAGCAACCCAGCTTGGAAAAGAGAGAATTGCAACTGTGAGTAACTATGTTGCAACCCACAAAAAAGCAAATTGTTGCCTCAAAATAAACTTACCAGTCAGGCAAATGAGCAACCATTTCAGCTAGGTTTCCCTTATTCACAAGAGTGACTGACTTGGTGCTTCACCACTACTTAATTTAAGTTTCTTCATTTATTTATTATAGGAAGCCCTAAATCATATAGAGATAGCAAATCATTTCCACTATTAATTCTTTCTAATAAGAGAAAGAAGAGAAACTTTCAGTCTAGTCAATTCACATTCCTCCTCACGACAAAGATTTTTTATACCCATTCCCTGACCTAAGTGATTGTACCTGCAATAGTAGATTCGAAAGTGACACTCATACTAGACTCTTAATTAGTTAGTACTATTTCGATTAATCTCAAATGATAGACGATTGTCAACCCGATAATTCATTTCAGCCTGTTGTTCCTCTTGAGGTGTTTGAGGAATACCATGGCCCTCTTCCATTTGAGGTTGCACAGGTTGCTCTTGTCTGATTGTATCACTAACTTCTGTCACCTACTTTATTAACACCTAGACTACGAATATGTGTAAATAGAGAGAATTTAACCGAAGGAACCTGAATATTTAGAACATTCTTACAAAACATATAAACATCATGTGCAAATAATTAAAACCTCAACAATAACATTTCAAAGAATATAAACCTCAACAATAACACTACATTTACAAAGCATATAAACCTCATGTACAAAGAATTAAAACCTTAACAATAACATTTCAAAGCATATAAATCTCAACAATAACACTGCATTTACAAAACTCATTTACAAAGCATATAAACCTCATGTACAAAGCTTTAAAACCTCAACAATAACATTTGCATTTACAAAATATATAAACCTCATGTACAAAACCTTGAAAATTTTAATGATTGTAGACTGAGATTTAAAAACTTGAAAATTTAAAATGCTAATGAGTTTTACTTTAAAAAAACAAAAATATTTCTTCATGGATCTTATTTGAAAGATAAAATCGAATATAAAACGTTTGTATTTTTAGATTCGTAAAATTCATCACGGATCATCGAAAAAATAAATTATAATGATCAGAGAAAAAATAAAAAAGAGTGGGTAAAAGAAATGTTTCCGTTTTTGGCTTGAAGAAAAAAGTAATTAGGAGCTAAAACTATGCAGATTTAGAATTTTAATGCTTTCAGTCAGAGGTTTACATGCTTGCAAATAGCATTGTAAAATGTTATAAATATAGCTTTAAATGTTTTGATATTCACGCTGAAAATAAAAGTTAGATAATATTAAAAGTTTTTTCAATTAAATTACTTGGGGGACACATTCGGATATGATGGCTGGAGGTACCAGAACATTTCTCTTATTTATTACAAATTTTATATGTTTCATATGAGTTTATCTCCTCTTTATCTTTTATTGGGTTGAACTTGCTCATCTGCGACTTCAACTAATGTTTTTGTTAAAATTACTCAAGATTCCCAGTTAAATTATAACAGAGAAATGCACACAAGCATATTCTACATTTTTCCCTGCGCAAGAAATCCAACACGAAACTGTTTGGCAAGTTATCTGATACGAAAAAATGATTTGCTCGCGGGTAAGAAAGCGGGTACCCGCGACCGTTTCTGACTCGCGACAATATTGTTGGTGCCGCACAAATGACATTTTCTTCGTTTTATTTGGATTGCATTTATTGGTACAACGTCGTGTTTTTTGGTGTTTTGTTTCTTTGCTGAGCCTGTTTATTAGATGAAAAATCCAACATACCGATTACACTTTTCTGCAATTTTAGAATAGATTGCAGAGATGGCATTGGAGACAAACCGTACACAGTCGCTCTCTACAGGTGATCATGCGTCACGCCGTCACCTTGGCTCCCTCTCGGAAATTTTTTATTCATAGAAATTAAGAAAAAGATAAAGAGAGAAACAGAAAGAGTACAGTATTTATTATATTGATAGAAAGATTGGTACAGATTCTACCGATCTAAAATATCAGAACACTTAGGATAGGCAGAATTCCTACCCATCCTAACTTATCTCGGATCTTCTGTGAAGACGGTGCTTGAGAAGATCAAGAATTGATCTGTTGCTATTCCTGTTTTGAAGACGGTGTTACAGAAAATCTAAGAAGAGTTAGGATGGGTAGGAATTCTGCCTATCCTAAGTGTTCTGATATTTTAAATCGATAGAATCTGTATCGATCATTCTATCAATATAACAAATACTCTACTCTTTCTATTTCTCTCTCTATCTTTTTTTCAATTTCTATGAATAAAAAATTTCCCTCCCTCTCCATCCGATTGCCTTTTGTTTTAACCTTGTTTTTTTGTTTTGAAGACTTCGTTTGGCAGAAAGCGAGAAAGTGCATCGTATTTGTTTCGATTTCCAACCACTAGTACTGCAATAAGTTTAACTACACTAGTACTTTTTGTTTCAGTTTTCAACTTTCTGACGAATAGATTATTCATCTTTATTTTGTGTCTGCAATGGTGCTGGATAATGATTTCGTTTCGGGAACCGAATCCTCTGTTTCTCTTTCTGCCTGTAGAGTTATTATGTGTTGGTTTGAGGTGAATTTTCAGTGCAAAAATTAAAAATTAAAAGTGATTTGTTATAAAATAAATATAAACAAGTATAAGAAGAATAAACAAAATAGAGATGAAAAGATGGCAATCTCTTTATTCATACATTTCTCATATGTATGTACAATACAATATTACAAAGCTTCTATTTATAGGCTACAAATTGTAAATGAAAAACCATCTAAATAAATAGAGAAATAAATTTCAATAGTAGTGGCCATCAATTCCAATTGTAGTGCATGGAGTAGTGGGGATAGTGGAGAATGAATGTTGGGAGTTATGGACATCCACATTAATATTTTATTCATAACACTCCCCCTTGGATGTCCATTACATAAGAATATGCCTCATTAAAACCTTACTAGGAAAAACCCTATGGGATAAAAACCTAGTGAAGGAAAAAGAGTACAATATTCTTCTAAATACGCAACTACAGCCTTACCAGGAAAACCCGGTGGGAAAAACTATGGTTAAGGAAAATATAGTGCATATGAACTCCCCCTCAAGACATCATCAGTCAAGATCTTTAATTCGGCGAACTCCAATATTACGAACTAGTTTTTCGAATATTGCAGTAGGGAGTGCCTTAGTGAATAAATCTACTAGATTTTTTTCACTTGAATGGATTTGCTGAACATTAATAACATTATTCTTTTGGAGATCATGTGTGAAAAAGAATTTTGGTGAAATATGTTTTGTTCTATCTTCTTTAATGTATCATTTCTTTCATTGAGCAATACATACAATATTATATTCATATATGATCGTCAGGATCATTTCTCTAAAAGACAAGCTGCATGTCTGACAAATGTGTTGAATCACATATCTTAACCAAACACATACTCGGCTTGCTTTTGTGTATTGCTAAATTTTCTCATAGGTAGCGAGGTATATGTTTAATTATATGCCAATATCTTTGCATGAGAGAAGAACTATATCTTGCTAAATTTATATCAAATGATACATCATGCATTGTATATCCATCAATATATATAAGTGCTCATATTGCACTATGATATGGTACTTCAGGACCAAATAATTCTTCATCATTTTCTCGATGTCTAAATGATCTTTATTCACATCTAATGATCTTACAACCATCGGAGTGCTTAATGAATGTTATTTATCCATATAAAATTATTTCATCACTATTGCAATATAATTTTCTTGATGCATAAAAATATCATTTTTAAATGTTCAATTTGCAATCCAATGCAAAACTTTGTTGTTCCAATATCTTTCATCTCAAATTCTTCCTTTAAATAATTTATTCTTTTGGAAGCTCTTCAAGAATTCAAATGTACTTAGATCGTCAACATAAACTACAATTATAATAAAATCATTTCTATATATTT
>JARJHM010001239.1:0-48126 GCA_033356055.1 Carex pumila | reverse complement strand
CAGCATGCATAGCTGATGTATCTTTTGGGCCAGAATCAGCGGAAAATGGGATTTCTAGCAATCGCTCTACAATTTTAGAATATCCTCTCCGGGCCGCCATATACATGGGTGACTCACCTGCGTTGGTAACTTGCATGGACAGTCGTGGCTCTATGTCCAAGAGCTGCAGTGTGAAATCTTCAAAGCCACTCCTCATGGCATGATGCAATGCATTTTGTTTGCGCCTATCAACCTTCAAGAGCATGCAGTTCAACAGCCTCCCTTCCTCCAAATCATCATGTTGAGTATATTGTGTTGCAGTAATGATGATGTCAGAAGCCAAAGAAAGGTTAGCCGCCATCAGAGCAGCTATCAGTGGGGTCTCTCCATCATTGTTGGTGCCGGAGAAGAGGGTCGGGGCTCTGGACCAGATCTCCTTGGCAAACTCATCATGGCCAAGCATGGCAGCAATGTGAAGACAGTTGTTGGAGTAATGAGTGGTAGAGAGCAGGATATGAGGGTTGGCATCAATCAAGTTGATGCAGAGACTGAAATCATCTTTTTTGCATGCCTCGAGGAGCTGTCGTAATTGTGGGTCCATTGGGATAACAGGTGGGCTGGAAGAGGAAGGTAAGCTAGCTGAATTGCTAATTGTTTGTCGTGGTTGGGGGTCCATTGGGATAACAGGTGGGTTGGAAGAGGAAGCTGAGCTATCTGAATTGCTCATGCTTTCTTGCTTGATTAGGTAGTCGCCTCAATTTGGGTATTGATCCAATGAAGATAAAAAGGATTTTATATATATAACTCAAAAAGTTAAGAAACCACGTTCACGTACGTTTTTACATGTGGTAACTGACCATGTGAGAATGTGACAATACATGCAGCGGATGACAGTACAGCCCGGAAGGTGGAGGGATCCGTATCCTCCCTGGTACCTGACTCAGCAAAATTGAAACGGACGGCCCAGATTTAATATCAGCCGGTATATGTTCAGGATGATGGAGGGAGCAGTATTATTTGTGCTTTGAGATTCGTGTCAAGTTAAAAATTATAATCTTGGGCCGGCCAATTTAATTGTACATTTGTACTCAGGTAACTTGAGGGGATGTGAATTCGAAGGGGGAGTGGGACTAAGTCGCACGTTCAAGTTGACATTCTCACATAATCATTAATTTTTGTTGACAAATGGGACTTTAATGCAACCTCTCGTCTCATTCTTTTATATTCTACCGTGTTACTTAGTTCCCGGATGGTGGAGCCCCTTATTAATTTAAATCTAATTTGGTCCATTTTAGGAATTACAGCTAAACAGAAGTTTTCATTATTGGAGAGAGAATTGTTTGATAGCCATATTTTAATTTACTCTTTGAATATGTCAAATTTGAGTTCTGGGCTCTACCACACGATATTGTTGGAATAAACTCAGCAATACTGCACTGCTTTGTGCCAGTATGCAAAGGATTGAAGAGAGAAGAATATTTTTCTGAATTGAAACAACGCTTTATTTCCTTTCTCTCTTTCTCAATTACATAAAGTTATGCAGTATTTAAAGCAATACAATGTTCCTAAAATAACCATCCACAACTTTCCTAAATTAAGCACCCACTACACAACATGCTGAAAATAACGAACAATTCATCCTAAGAAATGGCGGATCGAAGTTTCGGAACTAGGGCTATCAATGAGCTGGCTCAGTCTGAACTAGACCAAGCTCATGGCTTGTTCGTTTTAGCAACGAGCGAGTCATGAGCTAGCCAACATTCAGATTCAAGCTGAAAAAGTGGCTCGTGACTCGTATTGACAACGAGCCAGCCGAGCCAACTCGTGGACCAAAAGCCCAAATTTATTAGATAATGTATTATAAAGTAAACTACTATAAATTAAGTTTCTAACTAAATTTATACATACTAAAATACTAAATCTCCAAATTCATACACAGTTTACAAAATAAATTCATGCATACTAAATTCACACAAATTCATACTTGGACCAAATTGGCTCGCTAACTCATGAGCGAGCTAGGCCCCAGTTCAAACTTATTAATTTTTGATCGAGTTAGTAATGAATTGGCTCATTAACAGCTCGGTCCATTAACAAACTAGTTGTTAGAGAGCGAGTCAAATGCGAATCACGATCGATCCACGAGCTATGAGCTTTTTTTTCCACCCCTATTCAGGACTAAGAAACCCCCCCAGCTTGACAATACAGTGGGCGCAACTTTTTTCATTCAGTGGGCAGAAGAACTTCGGAAGGTGGTACTGGGGACTAAGTTGCATGTTCACGTTGACATTCTCACATGGTCAATTATGTCACACTTATTTTATTATATTTCTTTCTTATGTTTTGTTATTTCAGAATTTGTAAGCCGGGAGATGGATGGAATGTCAAATTCTCGTCTGATTCTCTTATTTTCTAGCGTGCTCAACTTCCTGGAAGTTGCAGGCCATTATTAATTTGAATCTAATTTGGTTCATCCTATTAATTGATACAACTTAAATCTAACTTATAATCTGGTTCATCCTATTCTCACATGCCATGCATGGAACTGTCTACTGCAGTACTATATTTCATTTCGATGTTTTCTCAATCTTTATGATGGCCATAATTTGGAACGTCTTAATAATTACTATTTTTTTATTATTATTTAATTAATATATAGCCCAAAAAAATGGTCAGTTCAGGAATTAAAGTACCATTATTTAACCCTAATGATTTGAAGGTAATATTAATTAAATCATTTACCAAGTAAAGTTGACTGGGTTGATGAAAAAGTAAATTCAATTTTATTGTAGTAACTGGTTATATATGCACTGGCCAAAAGGAATTTGAATAGCAAGTGTGCATTAAAAAAAATGTATTGATATATATGTTACTCGGAAACAGCTAGCTGTCAACAAACTATAATTAGTCGTGGTATCCTTACGGATCCTTGAGACTTTTTAACAATATACGAACAAAAACGTATATAGCACGCGCGCTTATTTGTTAAAAGCAAAGTTAGTGTGTGATGTGCTAACTGAAAGGATACTGCAAGCACAATTTTAAAAGTTTATCGGATGGTTTCAAATGACTAATTCAAATTTTTCAAATCCATTTACTTCATGATGAGTAATGCATGTATATGAATTTTTTTTGTAAGTTTCGAGTTTATTTAGTACAAAGTTAAGTGATAGAAAAAATAAATCTTTTGTAAGTTATCTAACAAGTTATTTTATGTATTCATTATTCATCATTTTAATGACCGCTTAACTTTGTACTAAATTAATTATAAATCTTCTCTCTCATCCAAATAACTTTGTTTATTTGTTTCACTTGATTTGTTTAGGTTTTAAAGTGTCGATTTTTTATGTTCACAATTTGGATCAGTTAGGGTTAAAGTATCTATGCAATAGTTTTACATGATCTATTTAATTGTTTTACAAGATTTATGCAATAGTTTACTTGATCTATGCGTTATTTATTTTACATATCTAGATTAATTCATCTAGCTTTGTTCAGTTAGTATTCCAGCTGATGCAATTGAATCTTATATTTGAATTCAAAATTACATAGATCATTTTTGTAATGTCGTCGATTTGAATTTTATGATTTAAGAACTTACATGATTCGATATTTTGTTTTATAATATTCGATTTCACTTTTGAAAGAAGAACATGATGAATCATCTCTGATATTCATCATTTGCGATTTGGATTGAAGAGCAGTGGCAAAATTTAAATTGAGTGAGTAATTTACGAATTTAAATTTCTAGAATGCATTTAATCAATTTACAAGTTCTATAAAATATTTTACAGGATTGGCCATTCATAGTTTTACATGATATATCATATATTTTACATGAGCTATGCATTGTATTGTTTTCTTTATTTTACTAGATATGTTTAACAGTTTCACAGGATATATATGCAATAGTTTTATATGATATGTGCACCATTTTACAGTACCTATTATTGTTGATGTTTACAGTTTTACAATATATAGTTAACAACTGTACATAATATAGTTTATAGTTTTACATGATATATAGAGTGTTTTATGGGATATAGTTCACATTTTACAGTACCTACATGATATGCAATATTTTACAGGTTATTGATGTTTACAACATATATGCAATATTACATGATCAAGTTAACAATTTTACTGATTTAAATTTTCAGTATTTTTCTAATAGATTTATAGGATCTATACAGTATTTTACATGATATATGAATTAGGTTTAAATGTTATGTAGATTATTTTATCAGATATAGTTCATAGTTTTACATGATATATGCATAATTTTACAATTTCTATTATTATTAATATTTAAAGATTTACAGTATGTAGTTCATAGTTTTATAACCTTATTTTTTTTTAGGATGATATTTCTAAATAACACATTGTTCTAATGATGAGGCTTCTAACTCATCCAAATAGTACTAAACAAAGAGTTATGAAGTAAAAAAAATTGTATGTTGAATAGTATGCTTGTGTGGAATGTATGAATTTGTGTTTAGAATGTTATTATTTGTTTTTGATACTGTTGAATAGTGATGTTTTCAATAGTGACAGTTTATGCTTGTGAGCAGTTACTAATGTTTAACATTGTGGTTGTGAATAGTTGATATATTGATGTTTTATAGTTTGCATCTATTAGTTTTACTATTTACATATTTTAAATTTATAGATTGAAGTTTCCAGTGTGTTTATCTTAGTTTTATAGTGTTTTAGGTTTCTGATTTATAGTTTTATAGTTTGTATTTGTTAGTTTTATAGTTTACATTTGAGAATTTTACAGTATTAAAGTTCTATAGTTTGCATCTGTATATTTTATAGTATGTGTAGTGTTAATTTACAGGATATAGATGCATATATAAATATTAATAATTGAAAAAAAATTATGAAATTTTTTTTGAAAAAAATTAAATTTAATCTTAATTTCGAGGAAAAAAATAATTTTGCATAATTTTCAGGATTATTTTGAAAAAACTGCAAGTTTGAGAAGTGGTGAGGTTATAAAATGTTCTAGAAGGTTTTAAAACTGTAAGTTAGAGAATACAACAAGTGATCATGCTGAATGTTAAAATTTTAAAGTGCATTTTGTAAGGACCACGTTGTCCATACAAAAGGGGTTTCCTTTCGTGTGAATTCGATTAAGACCCTATCCCCACTTTCGATAGGCGAATTCTGTAACTCGTCAGAGACGAGACAGGCCAGGATCCGTCCAGTCTCTATTTCTACAAAAAATATCCGCTCGGTTGTGTTTTGATTTAAACAACCGCGGAATTCGGACAAAATTTGTCCTTTCATCATAAAAAACCAAATTTTTCTATCTTTTTTCTTTCTTTTTCATGGATGATTTTTCTGATCAGGAAAAATCAAAAAATCAGGATAATGCCAGTTAAATTATTTCAATCTAGTATTAGTATACACAAAAAGTAAAAAGTTGGATTGATTCATATACTACTTTCTTATTCTATCCAAATCAAATGGAGGATTTGATTTGGATAGAAGGAGATAGATCTCTTCAATCACTCTTTATTCTCATCCATAGAATCCCAAGTACCCGAATCAATAAAAGATTCGATTCGATCGAAACTCTCCATTCGTAAATGATATCCACAATGTTGACAAATATATTTGTCAACATTGTGGATATTGTTTGTAAATGGATGTCTCACAATTTTCACACATAGTCCATAAATGACCGAATGGCGCAAATAAATCCTTTGGATCAACTGGCTCCTCTGGTTCCTCTGGCTCCTCTGGCTTAAGATTCTGTTGGTATTCTAAATTTCTAGATATATAATAGATGATAATCGAATTATTTGGGAGAATTATCGCGTTCAAAAAATTCTACCAAATCCTCGAAGTTCTCATAGAATCTTTCGAGATCAATTTTGTTGCAAAATTCACACACGACTCTAACAAGAGTGAAAGCCTCCACATTCACCAGATCTTGGAGCGTTCTCAAACCCAAGGTTGAGTAAAGGAGTTGTCCCAGCTTAATGCCGAACTGAGACGTAATCGTAAAGAAATCATAGTCGCGATTAAGTCCTTTTAAGGTGGACAGCCCTCTCGTGATGGGCATAGCGACCTTTTTGAATTTATCTTGTTTTTTTTTAGAATACAAGATCGCTACGATTTTCTGGACGCGGCGTTTCGCATCTCTAAGCCCAGAGTTGTACTCCAATTGTATCAGGTCCCCCACCGAAGGTTGGATATTCTGGTAAAAGAGCTCATGAGATAGATAGCACGTGACTATCGAATCAGTCTCCCATAAGCGGGCTTGGAACAGACGTTCGATATGAGATTATAGTTTAGAATTTAAAATTTACAGTATTTGCGTAAGTCAAATGACAGTTTTTTTTTGTCAAAAAACTATAGATAACTCATTGTGGACAATTAGACGCTTCTTAATAAATAAGGGTTGTCTAAAAAATAATTACTATATTCAAATTGAACCACATAACATTGGAATTCAAAGCTCAAAGATGCGATAGAAAAAACAATGACTGGAGTTGTCACATCAAATATCTATCAATCATTGGTTCACAGATGAGATCACATATCAGATATGAAGAAGAACAAAACAAAAGCAACAAGCCAATAACAGCGACTAATTCTTTATGTTTGTTATTTTTATTTTATTTTCTTCTTTTTTCTTCTCTTTCTTTCTCGCAGATACAAGTTTGTTAAAGTTTTTGAGAAGAGGAAGAAGACAAAAAAGGGAGGAGACACACAGTATACTGAATTTTTTAACTTCTCTCATAAAAAATTAATATAAATATTATATATAAGAATAGGTAGCTAGCCCAATGGTCCAAAAGCAATTTAGATAATAACATAACAAAATACATTTGAATTTTTTTTTCCTAATTTTCTTCAAACTCATTCCACGAAGGCTTTGACATTCATTTAAATAATGGTACCACTCTCCTTTTTATTATGATAAGATTTTAAACATTTTCATATACTTGGAATGAGTTCTTTTTGAAAGAGACCTCGAAGCCTGTAGCGAAGCATTAATAAGGGCCAGTCACCGATGATCTTTGACAAGAGCGGAAGGGTGGTGCATAGTACCAATATAAGAATTGCGAGCCACAAGTTGCTGGATGCCAGCACTGTGAACAAACCGGTACCGAATGCAACTGCAGTAGTCACGTAAGCACACCACATGAGCGCCCTTGGTTGTTTTCCTGTAATTGAGCAGGAAATCCAAGTCCTCCCATGTTGCTAAAATGCAGATAAATGCGACAGAAAGGGAAGAACACATGGCTATGGTGTCAGATATGAGGAACACCTGGAAAGCTGCTTTCCTTGCAAAGATGGGTCGTCCGGCATTGGTGGGATCGGAACTGAACCCTCCTGGTAAGGTAAAAGCAGCAGCAAAAGTGATAGTAGCGAGTAGGGCAGCGACCATAGATGTGTTGGAAGTGTACTTTGTTGTAAGTTACTTGACCTCCTCAATTGCTTGCTTCTTGATTGTTTGTTTTGCACTATCTCTTATTTCATGTTTCCATCCAGAGGGAATTACATGTGACAATAATGTGAAGGACTCATTCTGTGACATCAAAAAACAAATATCCTCGCCAGGTGGCCATATACATGGGTGACTCACCTGTGTTATTTACTTGCTCGGACAGTCGCGGCTCTATGTCCAAGAGCTGTTGTGCCAAATTTTCAAAGCTATTGTGCAAAGCATGATGCAACACATTTTCTTGGCACCTATCGACCTTCAAGAGCATGCGGTTAAATGGCCTTCCTTCCTCCAAATCATCATACTGCATATACTGTGATGCAGCAGTGATGATGTCAGAAGCCAACGAAAGGTTAGCTTCCATCACAGCAGCTATCAGTGGGGTCGCACCATCAACGTTGGCGCCAGAGATGAGGGAAGGGGCTCTGGACCAGACCTCCATTGCGAACTTGTGATGGCCAAGCATGGCGGCAATGTGAAGGCAGTTGTTTTTGTGAGGAGTAGAAGAGAGGAGGATACCAGGGTTGGTATCAATCAAGTGGTTGTAGAGGCTGATATCACCTTTGCTGCATGCCTTGAGTAGCTCTTTATCCATCAGGCCGGTATCAGATGGGCAAGAAGGGGAAGCTAAGCTAGCTGAATTGCTCATGCTTTATTGCTTACTTTTTTAGTAGGTTTAATTTGTGTATTGATCTTGAGAAGATAAAATGATTATTATATTTAGCAAGTTAAGAAACTTCTCACATGTTCTCACACGTTCTCGCACGTTAGCTAATCCTTTGCCAAAAGATAAAACCTCACTTTTGTCTGATTTTTATTTAGAGTATTGTTGTGGCATTTCGCTTTTTAAATTTTGATAATATATTTTTTTTTATATAAAAGCAAACTATTAATTTGGTAAAATGATAAAATAGTCAAGATACAGAAATTTTTTTTTCAAGTTGTTACAATTAACCTTATAACCAAATTACAAAATACAAGAAAACACCTAATTTATCTTTCAAATACACAATAGTAAATACTACATGCGGTATTCATTAGATTTTACCATAGCAAATTTTTAGTAGTTCTTTTTAGTAAATATGCATCTAGTTTAAACTTAGTGCATCATATCAAAACTTAAATAAGACGAGGAAATGCGATAAACATTTGAAAGCATGCATCATGTTTGAAACCCAAGTATACGTGAATATATATAAAAAAAAATTAAAATAGGGGCAATACAATTATGGGACCTAGATGTGTCAAAGTCAATAGTTCTTTGGCATTACAAAAATTAACCTGTTTCAAGAGTTAAGAGAACTTACAAAGTAGGTTAATTAATAAGGGATCGACTAACAGTCCCCCTACTTGAGTCCCCTATTTGTCCCTCGCACTAAAAGACAAAAAAAAAGTTAAAACATGCTAACTACTACCAAAGAGCAAGATTAATGCTATTTTATTAATAGTCAAAACGTATAGTATTCATACCTACGAATTTGTAGTATTCATACTTATTATTAGAACCATTCATCATATGTAAACACAAGTTGGAGGGGACCAGTAACGACCAGGGGGACCGCTGACGTCTTGTGACAGCCTGGATTGGGGACCACAATCGTCTGAAAGCGACATTTGCCAAGATTGGGGACCACTATAGCGAATCTATATATTATTCATATCTAAATAAAAGAAGTATTCAACTCTAAACAAATGAAGTATTCATACTGACGATTACGAAGTATTCATATCTAACTAATAAAGTATTCAATATCTAACAAATGAAATATTCATATATATAACTATTCATATCTAACTAATGAAGTATTTACATATGACACTAACAATATTCATATCTGACACTAATAATATTCACACCTGTCCAGATTGGTACAAAAAAGAAAGGTTGTTAGGGGGACAAAAAAGAAAGGTTGAAAAAGGTGAATTTTGACCACGTGGGGGATCAAAAAAGGAAAGTTGTTAGGAGGACAGATAGGAGACAGATTCAAGGGGACAACATCTTTACTCAATTAATAATATGAGGAAGATTTTTTATACATCGAACTCGATTAAATCAACTGAATTAAAGAAATGAAGTGAGTAGATCTCGAGATCTGCCATGGAGTTTGACTAATGAATTAATTGCAAATGGGCAGCTTTGGGCAGTGCACCATATGAAGTTTAACTTAGTAGACTATATCAAGTGAGCAACTGAATTGATTAATGCAAATTAAATGAATTCACGTCAGATCTGCATTGAGTTGACTTTACAATGTACTAGAATTATTACCTTTATTTGAATGCTTGGTTTCTTCCATGCACCAAGACGGAGTTCTAATCTTTGGCTGGGTGGACATATAAAAGGGATTTTCAAAAATTTGTGTAGCATGAATTTTTAAAGCACCCGGAGCTGCGCAACGCTCAAGTTTTAAATTCCATCTCACATAATCATGAGATTTCTAGTTTGAATAGTTTTGAATTTGAAGTACCAGGAACCCGGATGAATGACTAGCTTCGGCCCTTGCTATTAGCGCATCCGTTTTGAAGCTTCCAAGTCTTATTGGGATATATATACACCTTTATTATATACGTCATAATAATAGTATTTAATAGAGATTTGGATAGCTAATAAATAAGGTTGTAGATTTTATCAGCAGGAAAGTGAGACAAAAAAATTATTTGTTCCATTTTGTTCCAGTAAGTAAAGTGATAAATGGGTTGTTTACTTCTTTAATTGACAACTCATTAATTGAATATAATAAATTTTTGATTTCTTCTTTAATTGACAACCAATCCTAGTTAGATTTTCCTAATGAAGAAAAAAAAAAGTTG
Source organism: Carex pumila (assembly GCA_033356055.1). NCBI lineage: Eukaryota > Viridiplantae > Streptophyta > Magnoliopsida > Poales > Cyperaceae > Carex > Carex pumila. Next base: position 37,874 of record JARJHM010001239.1, on the reverse strand, counting down.
CTGGTAAAAAGAAATTATAGCTTCGAATTTTGTGTGTTATTTTGCAATTATTCGACGGAAAGTCAATTCTCAATTTTTGAAAACCTGGAAAGCTGTTTTCCTTGAAAAAAGGGGTTGTCCGGCATCAGAGGGATCGGTATCGAATCCTCCTGGCAATGTAAAAGCTGCAGCAAAAGTGATAGTACTGTTGAAAACTAATTCAAAATTATTTTTAGATAATCTCTGCATAGGTTTAGTTTAGTTAGAAGCAGTTTTTAGACATGAAAACTGCAATTGTTATTTTAGGCATTGGTTATTTTAAGCATAATTATTTTAGAACTAGTAGGCATAGTAGTTAGTTATTTTTAGCCAGTTGTGTAGTGGGTGCTTAATTTAGGGAGTTGTGAGTGTCTATTTTAGAAACATTGTACTGTTATAAATATTGTAGAACTCTATGTAACCGAGTAAGAGAGAAAGGAAATAAATCGTTGTTTCTGTTCAAAAAAATATTCTTCTCTCTTCAATCATTTTGCATACTGGCACAAAGTAGTGTAGTATTGCTAAGTTTATCCCAACAAGTAGCGATGAGGGTAGTGACCAGAGAGGTGCTGGAAGCGTGTACTTTGTTGTAGTGACTTGATCTCGTTAATTGCTTGCTTCTTGATTGTTTGTTTTGCCTTATCTGTTATTGAGTATCTTCTTGAGGTTGGAATTACATTTGACAATAATGTGAATGCCTCATTCTGTGACTAAAAAATTGTCCGCAATTTGAAATTGTGGCGCTGTCAAAAATGGAATTATAACTAAATCGTGGTTATTTGATTTAAGTTTTTTTTATTTTAGATGGTTAAAGTAAAACATTCTGGTAATATAAAATACCATTTTCAAATAAATCTGTCAGAGATATGTCCATATATATATATAAAAAAATTGCCTAGGGATGCCAATTAAAATCTTCCATGTGAATAATAGCTTTAGTATATGCCAATGGTTTGGGAAGTCTAGATCTTTTTTAAATAGCTCACATGCACAATGGTATTAACTATTTTTTTTTCTTATTTAAAATTTTTAACAAGAAAATTTTCAAACCGAATTTTAGATTTGTGATCTTGTATACAAACGATATTGACTTTGACACTCCACCAAAGTCTAATTCGCACAATACTACTAGCTTAAATATTGCTTACTGCTAATATATAGTTCTTAAGCATCAAATTCTTACAAACAATTAAAAGACCAATTATGCAATACAGGTATAGACTATAGAATACCGATAACGAGACAGTCATTATTAGTTGTATTAACCTTTGATTGAAAAAAGTAACTGATGACTTCCTGCTACAAATATAATTAAGTTGCTTACATTCCAGTCATTTTAGTATCAGTATTAGAAACTATATACTTTTTATCAATAACACCGTCATTGATGTCCACATATAAAAAATTTACAGTACCTAGTGAAATAGGTATTGCATGGTACCAGTGGATCCGGATTCTCTGAATAGAATCGAAACCAATTAGGTCCTTGGTGGAATGCTCCAGGACCCTTCAATATTGTGCTAGAGCAGATCGGACGATCTGGATCTAAAATCAAATTTTGAGTTACTTTAGGGGATCTGAATTTTGGTCCAGGAGTGTTTAGGTACTGGTATCACTGGATCTGGTGCGGGTTCATGCAGTCTATCCTTGGATATGTAACTGCAACCATTGACTGTGCACTTATTTGTTTGAGCTGTCATGCAAATTGAATCTGGATTCTGGATGACTGAAAACCATTATTTTCAAATAAAAGATAATAAAAATTTAAGCATACAAATATTTGACATCTTTGTACTGTACAATCTGCGCATTTGCAAGTGGTGAAGCTTCTTTCCTGAAATAGTAATAACATAGTTGGGCCTCCATACCCCGTCTGAGAATTTTTCATTTATACAGTAGAGCCCACAATTGTGGTCATATTGGGCTTTGATTCATTTTCAATATGATTGAAAAATATAATCATATCATAAATACTAAAATAAGCCTAAAATTATTAATACATAGATAAACTAAAATTTGCACGCTCACATAAATGTGCTATATTTAATATGAACTGTAGTCGTTATTGTACACATGATGACAAGTACTTCAACCTTCCACTAATCAATTTACTTATTTTCTGCTCAAATCTAAGAATTAAGTAAAAAATTATGAGTATTAGAAATAAAATGAGTACAATCAAAAAGGAAAGTAGAAGAGAAAAATGGAAGGAGTATTAATTAAAAATAAAACAGAGAGATTACGTGTACAAGTAGAGATTACAAGGGAAAGAAATTATGAAACAAGAGAGAAGTGGAATCTATATCCTCTGAGGTAACCTAATATTTCTGTTTAGATTTGGACCGTCGGAATTTGGACATCATATGTTTATTCTAAAATTAATATGATACTCGTAATTAATTTCATCGCATCTTATTTTTACCATAATTATGTCCAGTTTTTATTCAAACGATGTTCTCCCACAAATTGCTTGATTTTTTTTTAAATATATATACTAAAAAAACTTACACAGTTCTCACTAAACCGTTACAAAACATTTTGACAGAACAAATATATATATGGCATGCAATTAATATGAATCACTGCACATATTGTATAGGCATATGTTCTTAATGGTACACCATGCCTATTCATCCGTAATCTTGTTGATTTATCTAAGGGAGCTGTCTTGGCACATTGCCCCGTGGCCAATCCAAACTGGATACAACGCCACCGACCAGGACTAGGCATACGCAAAACTGTACATAGCACGCGACGACTGGCTGCTGATATGATTCTTTCCTCTTTATCTACCCAAGCTCCTGATGTCCGACAATTTTAAAATCCTCCAATTCTTGTGTAAATTAAATTTATCCAAACATTGGTAAATTAAATTTATTAGAAATTTTTTTTATCTATACAGTTATTTTTATTTTCTGACAAGTGCTTTTAACGACCAATGTTTCTATCATTTCTGTCGATGCTATATGAGCACTAATCTATCGATGCTCTATTAATAATTCGGTAGAAAAGGAGAATTGAGCCTCCACATTTCAAAACCCTAGCGGCTAGGGTTCTTCGTGCTCCATTTTAGGCTGAACTAAGAAATCTTCCATTTCCTATTTCTTCTTGACGAAAATAAGCTCAGATTAGATCGGTATCACCATTGTATTCAGTGGGTCAAGCTGATTAATATCGTAATTTATTTTTTCGATTACATGAATATTATAGACTGTAAAATTGAAAATATTAGAACAAAATTTATTGACTTCGGTTAAGAAATGGTGGAGCTTTTTTTTTTTTTTAGAGAACAAAACCACGAAATTCTCCAAGGTTTTGAATCGGTGTTGAAGGAAGGGTTTGGCAGAGAACAGAAAGAAATAAATAGTTGTTTTTGGTTGTCGCAGATTTTCTGTGGATTGGTTAGGAACCACTAGTGGAAAAACTAGAATTAGAATTGGCCTATTTGGATTGGCTATATAAAACAACTGATCCTAATAACATTTGGATCGGTTTTCTTAAAAAAACTAATCTTAAAAACTATTCAGATCAGTTTTTATAAACAACCGATCCTAATAAATGAACTATTAGGATCGGTTGTTTGTTAGAACCGATTCTAATAAATGAACTATTAGGATCGATTGTTTGTTAGAACCGATCCAGATACTATAAATATCGATTTTTACAAACAATTGATCCTATAGTTCATTTATTAGGATCAGTTGTTTGTAAAAACCGATCTTGATAATATCTGGGTCTGTTCTAACAAACAACAGATCCTAATAGTTCATTTATTAGGATCGATTGTTTATAAACAACCGATCCTGATACTATTGGGATTGATTTTTTATAAAAATCGATCCTAATTAATGCTAATTAGGATCGATTTTTTAGAACAACCGATCCTAATAGTGCATATGAAAGTTAAGTCAGTCCGATTCTTGTCAAAATCTTTGCGTCTCTCTTCCTAAGCCTCGCCTCTCTTAATTATCGTAGCAGCTGTCTCGCCTCTCTTTAAATATCTCTCGTAAGTACTGATTGTTCAATGTGTTCATATTTCAACAGTGTCTTCATCAGGGTGATGGATACTTTTTTAACAGTTCATAATGATTGCAAGGAAATAGTTTCTATTAAGATAGGATTATAGGGACCTAGATGTGAAAAACTATGAATATCTAGACATATAAGCCATTTGTATGCTCATTAACATATATTTCAATTTTTTCAAACTTGTTATATAGTGCCCACAACAACCAGCCGGCTGAGAATGTGCATATTATGTCATGTTGCTCATGCAAGACATAATAAAAGAACACATCAATGTTTTTTGGAACTTAAGGGTATATATGCATTTATATATTTTTCAAAAGTAATTAAGCATTGTTGCTTCAAATATAATAAAATACACAATTAATTATGCATGTTCTTCTATCTTTTAATATATGCAGGATATTCCCGCTAAACATACTATACAATGCTTAGTCGACTTTCGGAAAATGTGAGTTCAAATTTTCACAAATAAAATAAAGCCGAGAAGAAGTACAACAATTTAGGATGTGTAAACTTAATTTGCATGAACATGAATTTTTTGTAATAATTTTGGATTTGTGGTTGATATTTAATTTTGGATGTGTATGTTTATGGTATTTAATTTAGGATTTGTATGTGATTTTGTATGCAAAAAAATTATAATTTAGCATATTGGGTTAGCATATATATGAAAGCTGGCCGAATAAATAAAAATATTTTTTTTTAGATTCAATAAAGTATCAGGATTGGTTCTATTAAAAAACTGATCTAGATACCTATTTTTTATTAAAAAAAAACTCCCAAAAGAACAATTAGGATCGGTTGTACAGTACAACCGATCCTAATAGTATTTAATAGGATCGATTGTACAGTACAACCGATCTTAATAGTATTTATTAAGATTGGTTGTATAGAACAACCGATCCTAATAAATTTTAATCTGGATCGGGTTTTAATAGAACTGATACTAATTGTTATTTCTTAATGAGTATTAAAAAAATGGTAAAAAAATTATTAGGATCGGTTTTCCTAAATGACCGATCCTATTATATGTTAATCTAGATCAGTTTTTTAAAAGAACCGATCTAGATTAAAAACTATTAGGATCAGTTATTGTGTATAACTGATCCAGATTAAAGCCTATTAAGATCGGTTACTATTTGGATTGGTTGTTTAAACAACTGATCCTGATAGTTTCTATCTGGATCGGTTAAATAACCGATCCAGATTATTGTAGTATCAGTATTGCCTTCATCAGGATCGGTTGTATTCCGATACTAATATGTGTATATAACCGATCTTGATTCCATATTTTCCACTAGTAAATTGCTGATATAATCCACAACTTAACTTGACTTTTTGTGGCAGCCAATTCAATGATTTATGTACAATTACAAAAAAAATTAGATCAAACTTATTGAGTCCGATTGAATACTCACATGATTATTTATGACAGTCATATTCCCATCTTTCTAAACCAGCGTCGAAAAAAAAAAACTTGGATAGGAAACGCTGATTCCTATCCATAATATATAAATAGAAAACGTTGATTCCTATCCATAATACTTGAATAGGAACTGCTGAATTCAATCTTTCTATATTTGTTAAAACTGAGGTACTCTTTTTATTTTTGTATATCCAAATTTAATAACTTTTACTGATAGAAAAATTACCCCTGACGTACGACAATTCTAAAATCGGACAATATTTATCTATACAGTTCTTTTTATTTTTTGAGAACTGTATTGAAGTATCAATTTTTTTTTGTTGCATAGAACAACATGTTTTCATAATCATCAAGTTTCTTAGTAGCTCAAGTAACGGATTTAAACTGCTAAACCGATTTATTTCCTGAATAATTAAATTATATGTAAAATTATAAATATTCAAATTATTTTACTATATGATAAAGTGGTAAAAAATGTTGAAAAATAAATACATTTAAATTTACTAATTTTTATCAAGAATCAATTAGTACCGGACTCCAACTATTGTTTGTTTTGCATGCCGACAAACATCACAACAATTAAATTTGAAATTTGATAATTCAAACAATTTTGCTAATACATTGTCCGATTAATTTTCCAATCTAGAATGCCATATTTTTTTTACAATATGGGATTGACTGAGTGATTCTAGAATATACTTTTCTTCCCCGCCGTAATTAATGTCTTGACATCATGATTGGGTGTAAATATTACGTTACAATTCAATTTTTGTGTTACTTTTCCAAATAATATGATAGAGGTAAATGATGTCATGATTATTTTTCAAAAAAAAAAAAAAAGGTTTTTTCAATTCCTTGAATTGGTACTTGAATACAATTGGCTACCATGACAAAGGTGCTTTGTTCGAGCCATGACTACTTCACGCAAAGAGCGTGACTATTGATTTAGTGTTGTATTCATGTTAATTAAGACGTGGTTGGTTAATTTAGTGTTGTATTCTTGTTTTTCACAATAGTTGCACGTCCACCATTCCACTGAGCTAGCATCGAAGTTCATGTTAATTTGACGAGTAATCGTCTAACGCATCATCAGACCACAATGCATGCATTCGCACCTGTTCATGAGCTACAACGCTTGCACCTGGATGTATGGAACATCGATCATGTTCTTCTACGTACTTATCTCTCCTCGTCGGGTGAAGAAGCTACTTCTGAGATTAAATATCCCATTTTTTTTTTCTATAACAAAAAAAAATTCAAAAATCCAAACATAACATCACTTTCAAAAAATCTCGGATCATAACACAACCGCTGTCATTACCAACAGTATGATTGGGCTTTGACCACTAGCAATAAGAGTGGTATTGCGGATTTTCTTTTAAAACAAGCAATTTCTATTTTGGGACCGAGTTAGCGGTATTATCGTGAATTCATAATGTTTGACAATGTTGATAAACGCACTTAAAAATACTAACTGATTGCATCCAACCATGCGAACAACATCAAACAACAATAAACCGAACTAATATGACATAATACGCTACAAAATATATACTAAGTCAAACATAAAAACAAAACGCAACAACAAAAACAAACATTTAAACAACAAATTATACTGAGATGTCATGAATCTCTGTGGATGTTGTCGATCTCTGAGTGGCAAAGTGCTATCGTCGGCCAGCTCCTACTCAGTGATCTCTGGGTGGGTGCGTCGCTGACATTGGTGTCCCAAACAAGTATTGTGCTGCATACACAGCCTCCGGACTATGCGATCCGTCTGACACATACAGCTGTGGTGCCAAATCCTCATTACTGAACCAAGTTGGTGTGTCATATGAACCGGGAATGTCCTCATAACTTAACTAGTCTTTTAATAATATATATACATAGAACTATTTAAATTAACTGATGCCTGTTTATGCGGCTAATGCTTGCATGAACAGTCCTTTGGCTTCCCCGAGTATTATGTGGTGGTAAGACGGTGGCACACTTCTCGACATGCTTTTCAAACAGAGCAAAAGAAAGACTGCCTTTTAATTGTGTATTATAGCTAGAACTAATTATCTTAATTGAAACCTAGTAATGTTAGTAGAAAGAGAGAGATTTATTTTTATGACAAAAAGGAACAATTAATTATATTAATTAAAACCTGTGTATATTGCGTCTGCTATGAAGTGCTGTCGTTGGGTTTCCCTGAGAGGAATTTGATGGAGGCAGACATAGACTTTCAAGTTGTGGGTGTAAGACATACAAAGAAAGTATGGGGGTCAATCACATAAATTTTTCACAAAAAATTAATTAAAATATAAAGCAAAATTATATCTAAGCATGGAGATTTTGAAAATAAATAGAAGTCAATTGATCATCATAAGTAAATGTACATATGCCTCTGATTGTACTCCTCGGCATGCTTATATTTAACTCAATTTTAACATGGTTGTGCTGTAGAGGCAGAGATAATTTTCCAATAACATAATAAAAAATAATGAAATAATTGAAACCTCAGTCTGCTGCCGTGGCTCGCATGGCTTCTCGCAGAGCTCTGAGGATCATATGTGCTCCTGCTTCCATCACAGGATCCAGTAGAGCTTCTGGCACTCAAACTACTGAAGCACCAAAAAAGGAGAGGCAGTGCTTTAATGGCATATATATGCAGCTAGAACTAATTAACATAATTATAACAATATGGTCTTTTAAGCATATAGTTAGAAGTAATTAATTATAAATTAACTAAAACCTGATTGTGCTGTATCTACTTGCATCGATTGCAGTGTTTCCCTGAAGGTCAGACGATGGTGGATAGGTGCGCGTCAGCAGTCTTCTGATACATAATAAAAGTTGAACTAATTAATTACTTAATTGATTGTAATTCAGTTATGTTATAGCTAGAAATAACTAAATTGATTGAAACCTGCTGGTTATGCTTGGATTGCCAAGAGTAGAGCCGGCATTTCCGAATGATTGGCTGGTGGATGACCTTGCCGACTTACTTTTGGCTTTTTTGGATGCCATTCATCCACGATCTGTAAATATGCTAAATTTGTATACCAAAATTAAACAGATGGGGAGCTAAATGAAATACAGAGAAAGATATATTGCCATTGGTACGTATTATATAATTCGTGTAATTTGTATTAATTTAAAGGAATCGATTAACTATCCCCAATTAATTTCCCTCTTCCATTTCCTAGTCAATAACTATTTGTGGAGACTACTTATTAACTGAACATCATTAATTACTTTGGAGACCACTTAATATTTGATTGATTTTACAACTGACGCGTGCAAATATGAATACCTATACACACAAGTATTAATATATAATATATCAAGTATTCACACTTAAGATACCAAATATTTTGAAAAAAACTGGACACATTACACACTCATCTTTTACATGCTTTTAGAGGTGGTTTTTTTTCTTTGTTCAATCTCGCCGCTATTTCTGACGATCTGTGAGAAATTTTGCAAATTTAAAATCACAAAGATCTTCTATGCAATTTTCTCTTTCAAATGAAATCTCTAATAATATACTTTCGGATTGTCCGTCACGCAAATATTCATACCTCGTCATGGAATCACCGATAAGTATTCATATCGGTGCTAGCAAGTATTTGTACCCACCATTACTAATTTCCATTATATTCTTAACTAATATTAAATAGAAATTTTATTTGACACAATAGCGAATTCAAGACAAAAAGCACGTCTCTTTAGTAAATTATAACTTTGTTTTGAAGCAAATACTTTGAAAACCTGTGATCTGCAAACAGACTTACAAAGAAAATAGAGAGAGAGAGCAAGAGTACAAGACAGCCTTATATAATGTTTATTTATTTGCCCCCGCTGTGTATAAAATAATAAGATTGGAAAGCAGGGGCGGTGGGTCAGTGCTCAGCAGGAATTGAAGGCACAGCCGAAAACACAACCAATATTTTACATGACACATGGCTTCATCTGATCAGTCGGCTTGCTAAGTCACAGATCGACCTCAAATTGTGCTTCTTTTGATAAATCACGGAAGCTTTTTAGGGTTTCTCTCTCCTTCACAGATTTCTTGAGCCAGTTGAGAGCATTGACGAGAGGATGAAAGAGAAGCTATGATCATATATTATTTCATGACGGCAGGAATGAGATAGAGACAGGTAGACAAAATAATGGTGATAGTTATATTTGAATTTTCATTTTTTTTTCTCTAAATTTGAATGGTGGAAGAGAAATGACAACTGTTTTTTTCGTTATTGAATTTGTTAGAATAGAATTAAATAAAGTGGGGGATTTTTGAGGGATGAAAGACGGGGGATAAAAATCTTTATTCTAATTTAAATGGATTGACATAATCCGCACACGACTATTTTGATTGACAAAATCAAAATATTAATGTATTATAATTAAATTTTTCTTTCGAAAGCAGGCCAATGAATGGAGCTTGCTACGTAGGCGCGACCATCAGCATGCCACTAAAATATTATATTTTTTGAAATATTTTCACTATATTTTAAGAATGATATAAAAAATAATGCATCATTGGTCGACAATTTTAATTATGAAATAATGATTACAAAATTGATTAGTCTTAGAACTTCATCGGGGAAACAGATATCGTCTCTGTCAGACAATTTTTTTCTCGCAGGTTATAATTTAGTTAAGAACTTAATTTATTTTCAACAAATATCTATGCATCTTTATTTAAAAACTGTAACTTTTAATAGATACAATAGTACATGCCATGCATGGAACTGTCTACTGCTATTTTAATTCGATGTGATTATTAATTAAGTACATATAAAATGTAGCCCAACAAAATGGACCAAGTCATTGCAAGAAAGCATCATATAATTCCCACATGATGTGATGGGAATAATTAAATAATTTACCAAGTAAACTTGACTGAGTTGATGAAAAACTAAATTCTTCTTAAATGTAGTATCTAGTTATATATGAATAGCAAGTGTGCATTGAAAAAATGTATTGTTATGTTACTCGGAAACAGCTGTCAACAAACTTTATTTAGTCTTCTCCTTGCGGATCTTGAGACTTTTTCATATTATTAACAATATATAAACAACATCGTATATAGCACAGTGGTTATTTTTAATATTATAAGCAATATATACATGTTGCTAGGGGTTATTCAAGAAATGCAGAATATCGGTACACCCCGTATCAACTATAAGAAACACGCAATAGATCCAATACACCATATACCAACAAGATCCGAGCAATTAGAGACAACTACAACTTACATACAACCAAAACCAACAACAATAGAGACAACTACAATCGGCATTCATGCCCAACTGAGCTTACTAACATCAGATTTCGCAAGAAACCCTAATTAAACCTCAAATATTATCCTTGACTCATTTTAGCCTCAAATAAACACAAGTAAGAAGAGACTAAATCCATCAGTAAGAGATGAAAAAATTAGGACGAATTAGGAATCTATGACCACATCCAAAGGATATATTCCTGAGAGAGAGTGTTAAAAATATAAAATGGATTTCAAATTTAATTTGTAATGGCTAGTTACATGTAGGGAATAGTGCCCCCTATAATTATTAAACTAGGAAATAATGTATTGAAATAAAATAGAATAGGCAATAGTGCGACGGTTAGTTTTTATTTATTTTATAAATAGGGACACTTTTATCAGAAAAATAATATTGCAATAATAAGTTGTTTTCTTAATCTCTCCTCAAAAAATAACAGATTACATGCAACACCTGTTGTTTTCAATATGATGTGCATAACGTCTGTCAACTAGAGCAAAGTCTTGTGTTTAATTTTTGTGGTGTCCATGAAAAATTGTAATGGACTGCTTGTAGTAACTTGTGGTTAATTAATTTAAGAGAGAATTTCATATATACCACTCAAAAACTGTGAAATTGCATATTTACCATCCAAATTTTTGTAAGTACATATTTACCATCCAAATCTAATAGTTCACATATTTACCCAATATAACTTTAGTATATATCAAAGATATCCAAAATTCAGATTAATTATGTTTAATTTTCTTAAAACTATAATTAATCAAGAATTAACTTAGCACTTTCTCTTTATTTTCTTAGAACCGTTCTTCTTTATACCCAATATAAAAGATTAAAAATTGATATTTCAAACTGTGCCAATAACAAAACACAGATTCTCAAACTCAGCTGCTACTTTGATAACCGATTGCGATATCAGCATCGAATTTAGTACGAGTTATTTTGTTGGAAAAGTTGGAGTGGTTACCTTGTTTTTAGATGATCAAGCTGGAGTTGGAATCATTACATCTGAGTATGCTGCCCCTTCTCTTCAAGTTTAAATGGGAGAGATGAGATAATGAGAGAGTTTCAGCGAAAATAGAAAGTTACGTCAAAAAAAACAGGAGAAAAATCTATGTGCAAAAGAGGAAGGAGCAGAGAAGGAGAAAAGACTAAATAACTTATAATTATATTTTATATAATCTTAAACTTAATTAATCTAATTTTATGATTAATTGGGTAAATATGTGAGTTATTAGATTTTTAGATGGTAAATATGTAATTAAACAAATTTGGATGGTAAATAAGTAATTTCACAGTTTACAAGAGGTAATATTTTTTGCATTGGAATACTGTCAATGCAGGTATGTTTTCTGTGGTTAATTAATTTAACTCTTTCTCCCAATACATAATTTGTACTTGCTAGAACCAAAATAATTAAGCCGTGATTGGTTAATATAATTTTGTCTTGTATTCTTGTTTTTCATACTAGTTGCACCAATTGAGTATGAACACCATGCCACTGAGCAGTATCAATTATCGAAGTTCATGTTAATTTGACGAGTATTTGTCTCACGCATCAACCACGATGCGCACGGTCGCACCTGTTCGTGAGCTACAATGCTTGCACCCCGATGTATGGAACAGCATGTTCTTCTGATTATCTCTTCTCGTTGGATGAAGAAGCTGCTTCTCAGATTAAATGTCCCGATTTATTTTTCTATAACATAAAATTTTAGAAATCCAAACATAACATCACTCTAAAAAAATTCGTAATGTTTGACAATGTTGATATAAACACGTAATAATACTAACTGATCGCATCCAAACATGCGAACAACATCAAACAATAATAAACCGAACTAATGTAACATAATACCCCACAAAATACCAAGTCGTACATAAAATAAACAAAACGGAACAACAAAAACAAACATCTAAACAGCAAATACTGAGATGGCGTGAATCTTTGCATATGTCGTCAATCTCTGAGTGGCAAAGTGCTATCGTCGGGCAGCTCCTCCTGGGTGATTTCTGGGTGGGTACATCACTTGCGGTTGTGTCCCAAAAAAGTATTGTGCCAGATCGTCAACCTTCTGACCATACGATCCCAGACCCTCATTACTGAACCAAGTCAGTGTGTCATATGAACCGGGAATGTCCTCATAACTTAACTAGTCTTTTAATAATATATATACATAGAACTATTTAAATTAACTGATACCTGTTTATGCGGCTAGTGCTTGCAAGAACAGTCCTTTCGCTTCCCTGAGTATTATTTGGTGGTAAGACGGTGGCCTCCCTTTCCGACGTCCTTTTCAAACAAAGCAAAAGAAAGACTGCCTTTCAAGTTTTAATTGTGTATGATAGCTAGAACTAATTATCTTAATTGAAACCAAGTGATGTTAGTAGAAAGAGAGGGATTTATTTTATGACAAATAGGAAAAATTAATTATATTAATTAAAACTTGTGTATATTGTGTCTTCTATGAAGTGCTGTCGTTGGGCTTCCCTGAGAGAAATTTGATCGAGGCGGAGATAGACTTTCAAGTTGTGGGTGTAAGACATACAAAGAAAGTATGGGGGTCAGGTCAATCACATAAATTTTTCACAAAATGTTAATTTTACAGTACCCATAGCATTTTATATTAAAATATAAAGCAAAATCATATCAAAGAATGGAGAATTTGAAAATAAATAGGAGCCAATTGATCATCATTCAGTCAATGTATATCTGCCTCTGGTGACTGTACTTCTCGGAATGCTCATATTTAACTTAATTTTAGCATGGTTGTCCTGTTGAGGCAGAGATAATTTTCCAATGATAAAATAAAAAATAGTGAAATAATTAAAACCTCGCACGGCTTCTCGCAGGGTCATCTTTGCTGCTGCTTTCATCACGAGATCCAATACAAGTTATGGCACTCAAACACATAAATTTTTCAAAAAAAGTTAATTTCACAGTACCCATAACATTTTATATTAAAATATAAAGCAAAATCATATCTAAGCATGGAGAATTTGAAAATAAATAGGAGTCAATTGATCATCACTAAGTGAACGTATATCTGCCTCTGGTGACCGTACTTCTCGGAATGCTCATATTTAACTTAATTTTAGCATGGTTGTGCTGTTGAGGCAGAGATAATTTTCCAATGATAAAATAAAAAATAGTGAAATAATTGAAACCTCTCACGGCTTCTCGCAGGGTCATGTATTCTGCTGCTTCCATCACGGGATCCAGTAGAAGTTATCGCACTGAAACACATACATTTTTCAAAAACAGTTAATTTCACAGTACCCATAACATTTTATATTAAAATATAAAGCAAAATCATATCTAACCATGGAGAATTTGAAAATAAATAGGAGTCAATTGATCATCATTAAGTGAATGTATATCTGCCTCTGGTGACCGTACTTCTCAGAATGCTCATATTTAACTTAATTTTAGCATGGTTGTGCTGTTGAGGCAGAGATAATTTTCCAATGATAAAATCAAAAATAGTGAAATAATTGAAACCTCTCACGGCTTCTCGCAGGGTCATGTATTCTGCTGCTTCCATCACGGGATCCAGTAGAAGTTCTGGCACTGAAACACATACATTTTTCAAAAAAAGTTAATTTCACAATACCCATAACATTTTATATTAAAATATAAAGCAAAATCATATCTAAGCATGGAGAATTTGAAAATAAATAGGAGTCAATTGATCATCACTAAGTGAACGTATATCTGCCTCTGGTGACCGTACTTCTCGGAATGCTCATATTTAACTTAATTTTAGCATGGTTGTGCTATTGAGGCAGAGATAATTTTCCAATGATAAAATAAAAAATAGTGAAATAATTGAAACCTCTCAAGGCTTCTCGCAGGGTCATGTATTCTGCTGCTTCCATCACGGGATCCAGTAGAAGTTATGGCACTGAAACACATACATTTTTCAAAAACAGTTAATTTCACAGTACCCATAACATTTTATATTAAAATATAAAGCAAAATCATATCTAACCATGGAGAATTTGAAAATAAATAGGAGTCAAATGATCATCATTAAGTGAATGTATATCTGCCTCTGGTGACCGTACTTCTCAGAATGCTCATATTTAACTTAATTTTAGCATGGTTGTCCTGTTGAGGCAGAGATAATTTTCCAATGATAAAATAAAAAATAGTGAAATAATTGAAACCTCCCACGGCTTCTCGCAGGGTCATCTTTGCTGCTGCTTTCATCACGAGATCCAATACAAGTTATGGCACTCAAACACATAAATTTTTCAAAAAAATTTAATTTCACAGTACCCATAACATTTTATATTAAAATATAAAGCAAAATCATATCTAAGCATGGAGAATTTGAAAATAAATAGGAGTCAGTTGATCATCACTAAGTGAACGTATATCTGCCTCTGGTGACCGTACTACTCGGAATGCTCATATTTAACTTAATTTTAGCATGGTTGTGCTGTTGAGGCAGAGATAATTTTCCAATGATAAAATAAAAAATAGTGAAATAATTGAAACCTCTCACGGCTTCTCGCAGGGTCATGTATTCTGCTGCTTCCATCACGGGATCCAGTAGAAGTTATGGCACTGAAACACATTCATTTTTCAAAAGCAGTTAATTTCACAGTACCCATAACATTTTATATTAAAATATAAAGCAAAATCATATCTAACCATGGAGAATTTGAAAATAAATAGGAGTCAATTGATCATCATTAAGTGAATGTATATCTGCCTCTGGTGACCGTACTTCTCAGAATGCTCATATTTAACTTAATTTTAGCATGGTTGTGCTGTTGAGGCAGAGATAATTTTCCAATGATAAAATAAAAAATAGTGAAATAATTGAAACCTCTCACGGCTTCTCGCAGGGTCATGTATTCTGCTGCTTCCATCACGGGATCCAGTAGAAGTTCTGGCACTGAAACACATACATTTTTCAAAAAAAGTTAATTTCACAATACCCATAACATTTTATATTAAAATATAAAGCAAAATCATATCTAAGCATGGAGAATTTGAAAATAAATAGGAGTCAATTGATCATCACTAAGTGAACGTATATCTGCCTCTGGTGACCGTACTTCTCGGAATGCTCATATTTAACTTAATTTTAGCATGGTTGTGCTGTTGAGGCAGAGATAATTTTCCAATGATAAAATAAAAAATAGTGAAATAATTGAAACCTCTCACGGCTTCTCGCAGGGTCATGTATTCTGCTGCTTCCATCACGGGATCCAGTAGAAGTTATGGCACTGAAACACATACATTTTTCAAAAACAGTTAATTTCACAGTACCCATAACATTTTATATTAAAATATAAAGCAAAATCATATCTAACCATGGAGAATTTGAAAATAAATAGCAGTCAATTGATCATCATTAAGTGAATGTATATCTGCCTCTGGTGACCGTACTTCTCATAATGCTCATATTTAACTTAATTTTAGCATGCTTGTCCTGTTGAGGCAGAGATAATTTTCCAATGATAAAATCAAAAATAGTGAAATAATTGAAACCTCTCACGGCTTCTCGCAGGGTCATGTATTCTGCTGCTTCCATCACGGGATCCAGTAGAAGTTCTGGCACTGAAACGTACATAAATTTTTCAAAAAAAGTTAATTTCACAATACCCATAACATTTTATATTAAAATATAAAGCAAAATCATATCTAAGCATGGAGAATTTGAAAATAAATAGGAGTCAATTGATCATCACTAAGTGAACGTATATCTGCCTCTGGTGACCGTACTTCTCGGAATGCTCATATTTAACTTAATTTTAGCATGGTTGTGCTGTTGAGGCAGAGATAATTTTCCAATGATAAAATAAAAAATAGTGAAATAATTGAAACCTCTCACGGCTTCTCGCAGGGTCATGTATTCTGCTGCTTCCATCACGGGATCCAGTAGAAGTTATGGCACTGAAACACATTCATTTTTCAAAAGCAGTTAATTTCACAGTACCCATAACATTTTATATTAAAATATAAAGCAAAATCATATCTAACCATGGAGAATTTGAAAATAAATAGGAGTCAATTGATCATCATTAAGTGAATGTATATCTGCCTCTGGTGACCGTACTTCTCAGAATGCTCATATTTAACTTAATTTTAGCATGGTTGTGCTGTTGAGGCAGAGATAATTTTCCAATGATAAAATAAAAAATAGTGAAATAATTGAAACCTCTCACGGCTTCTCGCAGGGTCATGTATTCTGCTGCTTCCATCACGGGATCCAGTAGAAGTTCTGGCGCTGAAACACATACATTTTTCAAAAAAAGTTAATTTCACAATACCCATAACATTTTATATTAAAATATAAAACAAAATCATATCTAAGCTTGGAGAATTTGAAAATAAATAGGAGTCAATTGATCATCATTAAGTGAATGTATATCTGCCTCTGGTGACCGTACTTCTCGGAATGCTCATATTTAACTTAATTTAAGCATGGTTGTGCTGTTGAGGCAGAGATAATTTTCCAATGATAAAATAAAAAATAGTGAAATAATTGAAACCTCTCATGGCTTCTCGCAGGGTCATGTATTCTGCTGCTTCCATCACGGGATCCAGTAGAAGTTCTGGCACTGAAACACATACATTTTTCAAAAAAAGTTAATTTCATAGTACCCATAACATTTTATATTAAAATATAAAGCAAAATCATATCTAAGCATGGAGAATTTGAAAATAAATAGGAGTCAATTGATCATCATTAAGTGAATGTATATCTGCCTCTGGTGACCGTACTTCTCGGAATGCTCATATTTAACTTAATTTTAGCATGGTTGTGCTGTTGAGGCGGAGATAATTTTCCAATGATAAAATAAAAAATAGTGAAATAATTGAAACCTCTCACGGCTTTTCGCAGGGTCATGTATTCTGCTGCTTCCATCACGGGATCCAGTAGAAGGTCTGGCACTGAAACACATACATTTTTCAAAAAAAGTTAATTTCACAGTACCCATAACATTTTATATTAAAATATAAAGCAAAATCATATCTAGGCATGAAGAATTTGAAAATAAATAGGAGTCAATTGATCATCACTAAGTGAACGTATATCTGCCTCTGGTGACCGTACTTCTCGGAATGCTCATATTTAACTTAATTTTAGCATGGTTGTGCTGTTGAGGCAGAGATAATTTTCCAATGATAAAATAAAAAATAGTGAAATAATTGAAACCTCTCATGGCTTCTCGCAGGGTCATGTATTCTGCTGCTTCCATCACGGGATCCAGTAGAAGTTCTGGCTCTGAAACACATACATTTTTCAAAAAAAGTTAATTTCACAGTACCCATAACATTTTATATTAAAATATAAAGCAAAATCATATCTAACCATGGAGAATTTGAAAATAAATAGGAGTCAATTGATCATCATTAAGTGAATGTATATCTGCCTCTGGTGACCGTACTTCTCGGAATGCTCATATTTAACTTAATTTTAGCATGGTTGTGCTGTTGAGGCAGAGATAATTTTCCAATGATAAAATAAAAAATAGTGAAATAATTGAAACCTCTCACGGCTTTTCGCAGGGTCATGTATTCTGCTGCTTCCATCACGGGATCCAGTAGAAGGTCTGGCACTGAAACACATACATTTTTCAAAAAAAGTTAATTTCACAGTACCCATAACATTTTATATTAAAATATAAAGCAAAATCATATCTAGGCATGAAGAATTTGAAAATAAATAGGAGTCAATTGATCATCACTAAGTGAACGTATATCTGGCTCTGGTGACCGTACTTCTCGGAATGCTCATATTTAACTTAATTTTAGCATGGTTGTGCTGTTGAGGCGGAGATAATTTTCCAATGATAAAATAAAAAATTGTGAAATAATTGAAACCTCTCACAGCTGTTGGGTTTTGACGGTTCAAACCCATTGATTAAGTATGTTGGGGTTTTGACGGTTCAAACCCATTTATTTGCTTAAGGTGAGGAAAGAGTAAAACAAAATTTTTACATCTAACTTAAGCTACATATTAAATGAGGTATGTCAGGAAACTTTCCAAGGCAGTCCACCTTCAGTATTCTTTCGGCATCAAAACCTCATTTAATTATTTTACAGATCTACTCCATATTTGATTTCTAAAACTTTAATCTACTTACCAATTAAATAAATTAATATAACAATTTATACCTTATTTCCAAATCACAGTTGGAATGTAGATAAGCAAGAAGAGCTACACCAGGGAAGGAATCGACTCGGAGTATCACACGTGTGATACCTCTATTAGTTATCCACCAGGACTAACCAGAGAGCGGTTTATTTCTTTTGCCAGAAATACTATAAACCGGGGTATTCTGCAAAAACACTGCTCACCGAAAAATTCGTTTCAATCAGATTTGCTAATTAAACCAAATCTGAAATATCGCGAAAATTCGGTAAAACACTATTCACCAATTGAAAAACCGTAAATAGAGAAAGAGAGAAATCCAATTAATGAAGTAATCAGATTAACACGTGAATTAGTAGTTTTTCTCTTTCACCTATGCCCCTCTATTTATAGGCAAATGAGGAGGTTCGCCAAAAGACCGAAATACCCCCGTACTTGACAAAATTACATTTTTGCCATTTTGGATGTGGCATGCAAATTTGATTTTGCAACTTCATATTGGTTAGATTAGTTTAATGGATTCTAAACCCATTAACCCAAACCCACTATGAATAGTAAATATCCAAATCAAATATGTATAATTGTCATGTACAATTATATTCGTTTACGGTTTTCGTTTGGTAATTTTTATACAACATGTCAAACACGTTTATAAACAAACCTGTGTTTCTGTTTGTCATTCTAAATGACGTACAATTAATTTAATTAATTATACCAAGTATAACTAATTATAACCATTAGTTTTTGCTTTGTTATTTTTAACATGACAAATATAATTTAATTATAACACGTATAATTAATTATAACCATATTAATATTGATCATAACCAATTTATAATCAATCACAATAAGATTCTCCGATTAACTCCTATATGGTGTGACCCAATAGGATCTGTGTTATGTTGATAAACAGAGTTAAAACTGTTTTAACTTCTGTAATCATGAGCGGCATCTGGCAACACATCATGACCATCCAATTACACAGATGATGCTGTACTGTACAATATCACGATCCAGTAAACAATTTATTTGTGTCAGTTCTTCTGTCTCATAGCTATCAGATCAGTTTCAAGGTAGATGTGTGTCATCCTTGGTAACTGTATCTTTTTCTTGATCTTGAGTAGATTATCAAATATAATTACTCTTGTAATTATACCGCATGCAGATAATCTAACTCTATCAAGGGGCCCAGTGATGCTATATCTCGTATAGAGATACGAGGGACAAATAGTATTCTTGGCAGACTATCACTTCCTCAGCTAAGCTATAAATATCGAAATGCTACCGTTATGACTGCTTTTTACGGACAGCGTTAGATAACACTCACTCATACATATTTCTTAGTGGGAACGATAAATACCTCATACTGTAGAACTTTGACACTGAATGAAAACATTAATGACACGAACACAATTCTATTGAATGTTTCATTCGGGGTCTGTCAAATACCATATTCCTACAACATGTATCTATGTGATTAAAATGACATCTCGTGTCAGGTGGTTTGTAAAACTTAACCATCTTTTAATCCACATACTAACCTTATAGCGGTAATTAGTGTTCCTGCTAATTACCTTGGTCAGTGACCTTTTAAGAGTATATATCATCTATATTATGAAGTTTCACAATTTCAGTCATGAACTCGAAATGATCCACAAATGCAATAATACTCAAGGCAACAAAATGATATATAAATAAACATTCAATTCATGACCAAAGCATTATGATTAATTTATCGTATTATTGACTTCTAGATTACTACAAACTAACAACGCCTTCTCGCAGGGTCATGTATTCTGCTGCTTCCATCACGGGATCTAATAGAAGGTCTGGCACTGAAACACATACATTTTTCAAAAAAAGTTAATTTCACAGTACCCATAACCTTTTATATTAAAATATAAAGCAAAATCATATCTAAGCATGGAGAATTTGAAAATAAATAGGGGTCAATTGATCATCATTAAGTGAATGTATATCTGCCTCCGGTGACCAAACTTCTCGGAATGCTCATATTTAACTTAATTTTAGCATGGTGGTGCTGTTGAGGCAGAGATAATTTTCCAATGATAAAATAAAAAATAGTGAAATAATTGAAACCTCTCATGGCTTCTCGGAAGCTAATGTGTGCTGCTGCTTCCATCACGAGATCCAGTAGAAGGTCAAGCACTAAAACACATAAATTTTTCAAAAAAAGTTAATTTCATAGTACCCATAACATTTTATATTAAAATATAATGTAAAATCATATCTAAGCATGGATAATTTGAAAATAAATAGGAGTCAATTGATCATCATTAAGTGAATGCATATCTGCCTCTGGTGACCGTACTTCTCAGAATGCTCATATTTAACTTAATTTTAGCATGGTTGTGCCGTTGAGGCAAAGATAATTTTCCAATGATAAAATAAAAAATAGTGAAATAATTGAAACCTCTCATGGCTTCTCGGAAGGTCATGTATTCTGCTGCTTCCATCACGGGATCCAGTAGAAGGTCTGGCACTGAAACACATAAATTTTTCAAAAAAAGTTAATTTCACAGTACCCATAACATTTTATATTAAAATATAAAGCAAAATCATATCTAAGAATGGGGAATTTGAAAATAAATAGGAGTCAATTGATCATCATTAAGTGTACGTATCTCTGCCTCTGGTGACCGTACTTCTCAGAATGCTCATATTTAACATAATTTTAGTCTGGTTGTGCTGTTGAGGCAGAGATAATTGTCCAATTATAAAATAAAAAATAGTGAAATAATTGAAACCTCTCACGGCTTCTACCAGGGTCATGTCCTCTGCTGCTTCCATAACGGGATCCAGTAGAAGTTCTGGCAATGAAACACATACATTTTTCAACAAAACTTAATTTCACAGTACCCATAACATTTTATATTAAAATATAAAGCAAAATCATATCTAAGCATGGAGAATTTGAAAATAAATAGGAGTCAATTGATCATCATTAAGTGAATGTATATCTGCCTCTGGTGACCGTACTTCTCAGAATGCTCATATTTAACTTAATTTTAGCATGGTTGTGCTGTTGAGGCAGAGATAATTTCCCAATGATAAAATAAAAAATAGTGAAATAATTGAAACCTCTCATGGCTTCTCGGAGGGTCATGTATTCTGCTGCTTCCATGACGGGATCCAGTAGAAGGTCTGGCACTGAAACACATAAATTTTTCAAAAAAAGTTAATTTCACAGTGCCCGTAACATTTTATATTAAAATATAAAGCAAAATCATATCTAAGAATGGAGAATTTGAAAATAAATAGGAGTCAATTGATCTTCATTAAGTGTATGTATCTCTGCCTCTGGTGACCGTACTTCTCGGAATGCTCATATTTAACTTAATTTTAGCATGGTTGTGCTATTGAGGCAGAGATAATTTTCCAATGATAAAATAAAAAATAGTGAAATAATTGAAACCTCGCACGGCTTCTACCAGGGTCATGTCTTCTGCTGCTTCCATCACGGGATCCAGTAGAAGTTCCGGCACTGAAACACATACATTTTTCAAAAAAAGTTAACTTCACAGTACCCATAACATTTTATATTAAAATATAAAGCAAAATCATATCTAAGAATGGAGAATTTGAAAATAAATAGGAGTCAATTGATCATCATTAAGTGTACGTATCTCTGCCTCTGGTGACCGTACTTCTCAGAATGCTCATATTTAACATAATTTTAGTCTGGTTGTGCTGTTGAGGCAGAGATAATTTTCCAATGATAAAATAAAAAATAGTGAAATAATTGAAACCTCTCACGGCTTCTCCCAGGGTCATGTCTTCTGCTACTTCCATCACGGGATCCAGTAGAAGGTCTGGCACTGAAACACATACATTTTTCAAAAAAAGTTAATTTCACAGTACCCATAACATTTGATATTAAAATATAAAGCAAAATCATATCTATGCATGGAGAATTTGTAAATAAATAGGAGTCAATTGATCATCATTAATTGAATGTATATCTTCCTCTGGTGACCGTACTTCTCAGAATGCTCATATTTAACTTAATTTTAGCATGGTTGTGCTGTTGAGGCAGAGATAATTTTCCAATGATAAAATAAGAAATAGTGAAATAATTGAAACCTCTCACGGCTTCTCCCAAGGTCATGTCTTCTGCTGCTTCCATCACGGGATCCAGGAGAAGGTCTGGCACTGAAACACATAAATTTTTCAAAAAAAGTTAATTTCACAGTACCCATAACATTTTATATTAAAATATAAAGCAAAATCATATCTAAGCATGGAGAATTTGAAAATAAATAGGAGTCAATTGATCATCATTAAGTGTACGTATCTCTGCCTCTGGTGACCGTACTTCTCAGAATGCTCATATTCAACATAATTTTAGTCTGGTTGTGCTGTTGAGGCAGAGATAATTTTCCAATGATAAAATAAAAAATAGTGAAGTAATTGAAACCTCTCACGGCTTCTCCCAGGGTCATGTCCTCTGCTGCTTCCATCACGGGATCTAGTAGAAGTTCTGGCAATGAAACACATACATTTTTCAACAAAAGTTAATTTCACAGTACCCATAACATTTTATACTAAAATATAAAGCAAAATCATATCAAAGCTTGGAGAATTTGAAAATAAATAGGAGTCAATTGATCATCATTAAGTGAATGTATATCTGCCTCTGGTGACCGTACTTCCCAGAATGCTCATATTTAACTTAATTTTAGCATGGTTGTGCTATTGAGGCAGAGATAATTTTCCAATGATAAAATAAAAAATAGTGAAATAATTGAAACCTCTCATGGCTTCTCGGAGGGTCATGTATTCTGCTGCTTCCATGACGGGATCCAGTAGAAGGTCTGGCACTGAAACACATAAATTTTTCAAAAAAAGTTAATTTCACAGTACCCGTAACATTTTATATTAAAATATAAAGCAAAATCATATCTAAGAATGGAGAATTTGAAAATAAATAGGAGTCAATTGGTCATCATTAAGTGTACGTATCTCTGCCTCTGGTGACCGTACTTCTCAGAATGCTCATATTCAACATAATTTTAGTCTGGTTGTGCTTTTGAGGCAGAGATAATTTTCCAATGATAAAATAAAAAATAGTGAAATAATTGAAACCTCGCACGGCT
Organism: Carex pumila; assembly: GCA_033356055.1. NCBI lineage: Eukaryota > Viridiplantae > Streptophyta > Magnoliopsida > Poales > Cyperaceae > Carex > Carex pumila. Next base: position 13,894 of record JARJHM010001239.1, on the reverse strand, counting down.
TCTACCAGGGTCATGTCTTCTGCTGCTTCCATCACGGGATCCAGTAGAAGTTCCGGCACTGAAACACAAACATTTTTCAAAAAAAGTTAATTTCACAGTACCCATAACATTTTATATTAAAATATAAAGCAAAATCATATCTAAGAATGGAGAATTTGAAAATAAATAGGAGTCAATTGATCATCATTAAGTGTACGTATCTCTGCCTCTGGTGACCGTACTTCTCAGAATGCTCATATTTAACATAATTTTAGTCTGGTTGTGCTGTTGAGGCAGAGATAATTTTCCAATGATAAAATAAAAAATAGTGAAATAATTGAAACCTCTCACGGCTTCTCGCAGGGTCATGTCTTCTGCTGCTTCCATCACGGGATCCAGGAGAAGGTCTGGCACTGAAACACATACATTTTTCAAAAAAAGTTAATTTCACAGTACCCATAACATTTTATATTAAAATATAAAGCAAAATCATATCTATGCATGGAGAATTTGTAAATAAATAGGAGTCAATTGATCATCATTAATTGAATGTATATCTTCCTCTGGTGACCGTACTTCTCAGAATGCTCATATTGAACTTAATTTTAGCATGGTTGTGCTGTTGAGGCAGAGATAATTTTCCAATGATAAAATAAAAAATAGTGAAATAATTGAAACCTCTCACGGCTTCTCCGAGGGTCATGTCTTCTGCTGCTTCCATCACGGGATCCAGTAGAAGGTCTGGCACTGAAACACATAAATTTTTCAAAAAAAGTTAATTTCACAGTACCCATAACATTTTATATTAAAATATAAAGCAAAATCATATCTATGCATGGAGAATTTGTAAATAAATAGGAGTCAATTAATCATCATTAAGTGAATGTATATCTGTCTCTGGTGACCGTACTTCTCAGAATGCTCATATTTAACTTAATTTTAGCATGGTTGTGCTGTTGAGGCAGAGATAATTTCCCAATGATAAAATAAAAAATAGTGAAATAATTGAAACCTCTCATGGCTTCTCGGAGGGTCATGTATTCTGCTGCTTCCATGACGGGATCCAGTAGAAGGTCTGGCACTGAAACACATAAATTTTTCAAAAAAAGTTAATTTCACAGTGCCCGTAATATTTTATATTAAAATATAAAGCAAAATCATATCTAAGAATGGAGAATTTGAAAATAAATAGGAGTCAATTGATCATCATTAAGTGTACGTATCTCTGCCTCTGGTGACCGTACTTCTCAGAATGCTCATATTCAGCATAATTTTAGTCTGGTTGTGCTGTTGAGGCAGAGATAATTTTCCAATGATAAAATAAAAAATAGTGAAATAATTGAAACCTCTCACAGCTTCTCCCAGGGTCATGTCTTCTGCTGCTTCCATCACGGGATCCAGTAGAAGGTCTGGCACTGAAACACATACATTTTTCAAAAAAAGTTAATTTCACAGTACCCATAACATTTTATATTAAAATATAAAGCAAAATCATATCTATGCATGGAGAATTTGTAAATAAATAGGAGTCAATTGATCATCATTAAGTGAACGTATATCTGTCTCTGGTGACCGTACTTCTCAGAATGCTCATATTTAACTTAATTTTAGCATGGTTGTGCTGTTGAGGCAGAGATAATTTCCCAATGATAAAATAAAAAATAGTGAAATAATTGAAACCTCTCATGGCTTCTCGGAGGGTCATGTATTCTGCTGCTTCCATGACGGGATCCAGTAGAAGGTCTGGCACTGAAACACATAAATTTTTCAAAAAAAGTTAATTTCACAGTGCCCGTAACATTTTATATTAAAATATAAAGCAAAATCATATCTAAGAATGGAGAATTTGAAAATAAATAGGAGTCAATTGATCATCATTAAGTGTACGTATCTCTGCCTCTGGTGACCGTACTTCTCGGAATGCTCATATTTAACTTAATTTTAGCATGGTTGTGCTGTTGAGGGAGAGATAATTTTCCAATGATAAAATAAAAAATAGTGAAATAATTGAAACCTCGCACGGCTTCTCATAGGGTCATGTATTCTGCTGCTTCCATCACGGGATCCAGTAGAAGTTATGGCACTGAAACACATACATTTTTCAAAAACAGTTAATTTCACAGTACCCATAACATTTTATATTAAAATATAAAGCAAAATCATATCTAACCATGGAGAATTTGAAAATAAATAGGAGTCAATTGATCATCATTAAGTGAATGTATATCTGCCTCTGGTGACCGTACTTCTCAGAATGCTCATATTTAACTTAATTTTAGCATGGTTGTGCTGTTGAGGCAGAGATAATTTTTCAATGATAAAATCAAAAATAGTGAAATAATTGAAACCTCAGTCTGCTGCGGTCGCTTGCATGGGTTGCAGAGCTCTGAGTATCATAGCTTCTGTGCGCGGTGCTTCTGAAACTCCAAAAAAGGACAGGCAGTGCTTTAATCGCATATATATGCAGCTAGAACTAATGAACATAACTATAACAATATGGTATTTTAAGCATATAATTAAAAGTATTTAATTATAAATTAACTAAAACCCGATTCTGCTGTGTTCCTTTGCACCGGTCTCAGTTCTTTCCTGAGGGCCAGACAATGGTGGATAGGTGCCCGTCAACGATCTTCTCATACATAATAGAAGTTGAACTAATTAATTACTTATGTTATAGCTAGAAATAACTAGATTGATTGAAACCTGTTGATTGTGCTTGGATTGGGAAGAGTAGAGCCGGCATTTCCGGATGATTGGCCGGTGGATGACCTTGCCAACTTATCTTCGGATTCTTTGGGTACCATTGATTAAATTTGAATACCAAAATTAAACAGATGGAGAGCTAAATGAAATACAGAGAAAGATATACTGCCATTGGTACGTATTATATAATTCGTGTAATTTGTATTAATTTAAATGGATTGACACAATCCGCACATGCTATTTTGATTGACAAAATCAAAATATTCATGTATTATAATTAATTTTTTTTTCAAAATCCGGCCAATGAATGGAGCTTGGTACGTAGGCGCCAGCATCAGCAGGCCACTAAAATATTATATTTTTTTTGAAATATTTTTACTATATTTTAAGATTGATAGAAAAATCAATGCTTCTAAAAAAAAATTTTTTTGTGCGGGGATTGTAGATAAGTATTTATAAGGGGATTGTTTATTTAATAGTTCCCAGTTGTGCAGAGACAATTAAAAAAAAAAAATTGTGCGGGAACAATTAATAGATTGATTTGTTCAGTCATAAATAGAGATCATTGCATAGGGATTAATATTTTGCAAATCCAGGATAAATACTTTGATGATTCAAGTTAAATACTAACAGTTTCTGTGGAATATTAATGATTGAGCGGTCCCTCTATGACTTTTTTGGCAGTTAGTGCAGGGTTTTTTGCAGAGTTGAGACTACGGAGATTGTTACCAGGATAAAAAAAAATACCTAAAAATTAATAATTGAAGGGAGTACAATAAAATTTGGTGTTTTAATTGCACAGATAATTAATTGAAGAGGAATATTCTAGCATAACATTTCAAAACTTGTCTAACTGAGCAAGTTTGGACCTCCATTAATATTTAAGTCAAATGAATCATTCAAAAACTCAGCCACATGCAGAGTTCCACGTGGAACACTCTTAATGGGTGTTATATGAAGGCACGGATCGAGACCTAGATGTGTTTCTTGTGTATAATTTTAGCCGTTCATCTGGCTTGGATGAATGCATGGCTGGTAGCCCTTGGTAAAAAGAATTCGGAACCAATACACTGTAGTCTTGAAAGTTGAAACTCCTCAATAAATGTCATGATTTTTTTTTCCTGAGCCCGGTCTATGTTAAACCTATTAATGTATTGAAATCTAGAAGTAACAAATTTATAAACCATGTCTATTTAAATTTTTGTCCATTAATCTTTCTTCTTTAGAGGTCAAACTTTCGAACTCTTTCTTCGGAAAAACAAAAATGGCATGAGCTTATCCTCCGAATTAAATAGGAAAAATAACGGCTTGAAACTTTTCCACATGGCTTAAATCGGCTGACTCGGATCAAAACTCGGATGACTCGGACCAAAAATAGGCTAACTCGGCCGAGTCAACCTGGTTCAACCGATTTTTGGTGAAAAAATTGCATGGGCGTGAAACTCTGGTGAATATTGGCTCGGACCCGACCGATACCATTCTGACTCAGCCGATTTTCCAAACCATGCTTAGAACTTCATCGGGGAAACAGATCTTGTCTCTGTCAGACAACTTTTTTCTCGCAGGTTATAATTTAGTTAGGAACTTAATTTATTTTCAACAAATATCTATGGATCTTTATTTAAAAACTGTTATTTGTCTACTGCTATTTTATTTCGATGTGATTATTAATTAAGTACATATAAAATGTAGCCCAACGAAATGGACCAAGTCATTGCAGGAAAGCACCATATAATTCCCACATGATGTGATGGGAATAATTAAATCATTTACCAAGTAAACTTGACTGAGTTGATGAAAAACTAAATTCTTCTTAAATGTAGTATCTAGTTATATATGAATAGCAAGTGTTCATTAAAAAAATGTATTGATAATTTACTCGGAAACAGCTGTCTGCAAACTTTATTTAGTCTTCTCCTTACGGATCTTGAGACTTTTTCTTACTAACAATATATAAACAAAATTGTATATAGCACGGTGGTTATATGTTATTATTATAAGCAATATATACTTGTTGTTATGGGTTATTCAAGAAATGTAGAATACCGGTACACCCTGTACTAACTATAAGAAACACGCAATAGATCAAATATACCATATACCAACAAGTCCGAACAATTAGAGACAACTACAACTTACATGCAACCAAAACTAACAACAATAGAGACAACTACAATCAGCATTCATGCCCAACTAAGTGTACTAACATCAGATTTCGCAACAAACCCTAATCAAAGCTCAAATATTACCCTTGGCTCATTTTAGCCTCAAATAAACACAAGTAAATTAGCAAGAAACTGAATACATCAGTAAGAGAGAACAAAATAGGGCGAATTAGCAATCTATGACCACATCCAAAGGACATTAAATCCATGGTTCTGAAAATCGGAATCGGAATCAGAATCGGTTATTTGACCGTGGAATCAGAATCGGATGATTTGGTCAGAATCGGCTGAATCGGATTGGAAACTTGGAGTTTTTTTGCTAGAAGTACCTTTTGTACTAAAATTGTCAAATAACCCACTATAACACTCATAATAATTAAATTTGGACTAATAACAATTAAATTTATAATGTATTACTTATAAAATTAATAATCACTGTGTATTTAATGGCATAATCAAATTAAATAAGACAGCATTTATTAATAGAAAATTTGGTATTAACGAAAAGATAGCATTAATGCTGAATATGACATTATGTGCATCCGTTAATTCTGAGTCGTGATTTCCCCAAATCGTTTCTCTTGTCGTTGCCAAAAATCCAAAATTAGACCGATTGAATCACTGAAACAATGTACTTCTGCACTAGAAAGAAGAGAATGAGTGAACATTCGGTCGTAGAAACGCGTTTTATTTCGTAACTCACCATAGCCCATCTATCTATCTATCTATCTATCTATCTATCTATCTATCTATCTATCTATCTATCTATCTATCTATCTATCTATATATATATATATATATATATATATATATATATATATATATATATATATATATATATATATGAATGCAACTCAGATCGATCTACCTTGAATTGATTTCCCAGCTATATACTATAATTATTCCCTCCATGTGATTGCTTGGTTGCTTCCGTAAAGACCGACGTACAGGAGTTCCCGAATTTTGATTGATTGTCCATTTTCCATTCTATTTCTAATTTATTCAATTAATCTGATCTAAGCTGGAGAGTATCCGAGACTGATATTGTCGATATACCCTAGCGGATACTACCGTCGCTAATAGAAAAAACAGCTTTCTGTAGATATACCCTCGCAGATAGTCACTTTTTATCCTCATGGATACTCTCTCATTCTTGTAGGTCCCATGATCGTTCCACCATAAATTTTTTTATATTAATAAGGAAAGTAGATCAGCAGCAATGGGTATGCCCTAGCCACCATAATTCTGTTTAAGAGGAGTATATTCTCTCTTGTTGAAGTTATGTACTCAGATTTTACTATTGAAATAAAATAAGAGTGGTTATGGAGTTCCACGTGAGTTGTGTGTTTTTTTACTTTATTTCTCTTAAGTTATCATTAGAAAGAGTCAAAATTCAATTAGAAAGTCATGATTGAAAAGATAAGACTTAAATTCGATTAGCGGATTAACCACCTCTTGGTTTCTCTAACACCATGTTTGGATGGAGTTTAATGGAAGGAATGGAGTGGAATAGAAAGAAAAATTTCTCTCGAATCGTGTTTGGTTGACAAAATTATGGTGGAGGTGAGGGGTACAGGAGGGGAAATGATTAACCTTGTATAATTGAAATTAATAGAATCGATTTTCCTTCCAATTTGAAGTGTAACGGATGGAAAGGTATTTTGGTGCAAATATTATGAGAGAAAAAGACACAAATGCCCAACCTTATATATCTTACTATAAAATTCTCATCAAATTTTATTTACCACAAACCTAAACAGTAGCCACAGCACCCGTTCTTCATTGAGCAGGGTTAGTTTAGTTTTTTTTTTTTTATTATTATTTTTTATTTATCTACCTTGTTTATTGTTTGACGCTTAATACCAATTTCTATAACCAAACACCTTGAAACCAAGCATCAATTTATTTTATTTTTTTACCACAGCTAAAACTAAGCATCAATTTATATATGAGGAGGGATCGGATTACACCACTATTTTGGTGACATGGTGTGACAATGTCCATTTTTGAAATTTCAAAATCCAAATAGTCGATCCAAACCGTTCAATATGATGAATATATTAAGAGTAACTTGGAAATCAAATTTTACATTTTTCTGAATTTTTTTACTATTTATTAAGTATTTAACAAAATCGCTATATTCAGACCGTTGAATTTTTGAACCCCTCTAAATAAATCAAAAAAAATTTCAGAAAAATGTAAAATTTGATCTGTAAGCATATTTTAACATATCCATCAAGTTGAACGGTTTGGATCGACTGTTTGGACTTTGAAAATAGACGGTGTCATTCTATGTCACCAAAAAATGGTGTCATTTGATCCCTCCTCTTTTTATATATATATATATATATATATATTTTACCACAGCTAAAACCAAGCATCAATCTATCATATTAAGCTGTTGTATAGTAGTTTACCAAGCATCAATTTTGTTTGTTGTACGTAGTCATTCATTTAGATATAAATTATTATATTACTTTTTTATAGATTTTGTAAAATGACTGCTTCAAGAGATTTGGAAAAGAAAAATCTTTGTGTAATCATTCATCGTCAATATGTGATGAAATTAGTACAAGTACTATGTTTACTTGTTTATTGGGTAATACTAGAACAACGGGTTGACAATCAAATTTCGCGAACAATCTGAGACAAAAGAGATGAAGTGCGGTAAGAATTATTGAATGAAATCCCTTTAATCTAATAGTTCATGGTGGCACACACAAATAGGCTACGGGGCTACAGCTGTGAGGATTGTTGATTGCTATTTATCTGAAATATGAAGATTATTTAGGTTAGGAACTTGAGATCAGATTTGATTTCTATTTATCTACTGTCAACAATTCTTGATAGATAATTTTTAATGATTATCTATTTATCTTTTTTTTGTTTAAATTATCTAATTGTGTTTTAAGATTGTAAAGGGTATAATAGTCAAATACACTAAAATCATTTGATTAATCTTTTATCATTTTAGTTAACCAAGCAAGAAATAAAATGGAAATGAAAGTTAAATTTATTTTTCCTCATTAATCATCCAAACACGAAAAAATTAAATATATTAATCTTCCTTTCTATTCCATTCCAATCTTCACCTCCCCTCCCATCATCTACTCTCCATCCAAACAAGGTGTAAAAGATATAAAACTTCACTTTTGTCTGGCTTTTGGAGTCTTGTTGTGGCATTTTGCTTTTAATATTTGTTAATTTTTTTTTCTCTCACAAATCAAAACTTGATTTTGGTTAAATGGCAATATAGTCAAAATATATAACAAATTATCTTCTAAGTTGTCGCTATTATCAATTTTAGCAATTTACAAAATTAAAGAAACAACAAATTTATCTTCCTTGTGCCTTTGGTCTAGTACCAAAGGCATATGACTTTCATGTAGAAAGTAATGAATTTGAAACTCACAAATGCACAAAGTAGGGAAATCATTTGTAATATATATAGAGGTTTGAAAGTGTGTTGGGTGACTTGTCTTATATATATATAGCTCTAGTTTAAAGTGAAGAACGTAATAAAATTGTACATGACTTAAGTGGTCGAGTTGCTCAGCTGAATAGTAGCGGAATCGGCCGGATGTGAACTGTTTTTTTCAGAGTAGACTAAGTTAACAATTTTTTTACCGAAATCTTCTAAAATCAGTTCTACTCAGTCTCTTGCTTGTAGAGAAAAAGTACTCCGTTTTGTTAGTTTAATTGAACCAATTTTGTATTCTTGCATGGCCAATCAAAGGGATTTGGGACAGAAACATAGATGTGCGATGCAACTCGAAAAGAAGAAAAGAGAACAAGCTTAAACAATATAAAATATTGAATAGACATGATGTAGAGCAAGTGTACTGTTTTGTTTGGAGAATATATATAACTTGATTCATTAATTGTGAACTATGTCCATACAAGTTATTAAATAGACAAGGGTGGCCTGCTCTGATCATATCATGCACAGACTAAAATATTGAAGACTTCGCAAGTAGTTGCAAATTTGTTAATATTATCTCCTTTCTATACTATCAAGTATATCAACACACTTTACGCCATTACGTGCTTTCAATCAACAAAGGCCTTTTATAATTTATTTCCCTTTTCTTTCTGAAAAATCAGATTTTTCCGATTCGATTCAGCTGATTCGTATTGATTCATCCGATTCCGATTTTATGGTCGACTATCTGATTCCAATTTTAATTTTTAGAACCATACTTAATACGATGTGAGAAAGTGATAACTTTGTGAAAGCATCATGCATAATAGATGTGACAAAGTCAATATATTTTTGCATTAAAAAAAACATTTTACAAGATCTAAGATAACTATAGGTTAATTCGTAAGAAGTGGATCTAAGATTATTTCCCCATACAACAACTCAGTCATGTGTGATCTTAACTCAAATAATATATGAATGCTCATAATTAAACAAATGAACTGGGTAGATCTCTAGATCTACCATTAATTGAGTTTGACTAATAAATTAAATACAAATGAGCAGTTGGGCCCACCATGTGAATGCTTGCTTTCTTTCGCAAATTAATACAATGATCGAGCAGTTGGGCAACTGAATTAATTAAACAGAAAAAAAAAAAAAATTAATGCACCTCAGATCTACCTTGAATTGACTTCCAATATACTAGAACATTATTCCAGTTAAAATAGGACATTAAATTGCATCTCATGAATTTGTGCAGCATGAATTTTAAAGCACACAGAACTGTGCAACAACCAAGCTTTAAATTGCATCTCACATAATCATGAGATTTCTAGTTTATATATTCAATTAGATTTGTAGTTTGTATATACTACAAGAATATAAGCTAATTATTGTGGATATGAGACGACACAACAAGATCCCAATGTAGATATGGACATACTGGAAGGGAGGAGAAGAGAACACCAGGTCAACTGAGATGCTCGCAATGCTCGAGGTTGATACATCGTTTATTTTGTACAATTTCAACGTTAAAACATTTGTTCAAACAATTTAAATCTAACAATACATTTTTCTTTTGTAATTTTGCAGATTGAAATGAGGTGGCACGCCAAAATAATATCATACTTGAACTCTATTGAATTAATGTCTTAACCTTCTATGTTTTTTATTCTTGATCCGAGCTAGCTCTAAGACTAACTTTGCTCCTTTTTATGTTATAATTATGCCACCTTAAGCAAAGATAAATATAATTAAGAAACAATGTTAAGTAGCACACGAGGGAGGAAAGAAGAGGCGAGAGGCCAGTGACAGCTCGAGAGGGGCAATTTTGTGTGGTCGGGGCCGAGAGGAGGCGGGAGAAAGAGCAAAAGAGAGGGGATAAAACACTAAAACTGGAGGCGATCCAAATTCTGATTCAACAGTCACATTTGCACGGATCTTAATGCGAATCAAACAGTTCATATATTGAGGCAGGATTGGGGCATTTGTTATAGTCTAGAAAACAGAAAAATTGATGAATCATAGTAAATTTATTACGCCCATGTTCGTAAATATTATTCCTTAAACTCATACACAGATTCAAAATTGATAAATCAAAGTAAATTCACTAAGCCCAAAAAAGCCCAACGAGCCCAACTAACAATGTTCTCTCTGATCTCTTATTCGAAAGATAGGGCGAAATTGAGAAGGCAATTGATATTATTTCTAATGAGCTGTGCTATTTCTGGATTGGTTTGCTTGATCTGTATTTTAATGAGTGTATACAAATTTTTTATTGTTTTGTTATGGACATTTTAAATTTCTGTATGATGCTTGTCGTTCATTATTTGTTGTGAGAATGAAACAAAAAAAAAAAATATTTTCTAACTCAAAAATTAAATAATTTAAAATAGATAACACAATAATTATGTACTGTTGTCAATGTAGTAATGGTAATTGAGAGATTTTGTTTCCTTTAAAGAGGGAAGGTCGTTGGGGATTTGCAACTGTTGCCAAGGATACAAGATAAAAAATAAAAAAAAGGGTTAAAATTTAAAAGATGTCATTGAAATGTATTCTTGTTCTTCACACTAGATGTTGTATTTTTATGTGATATATCTATATTTGCTTATAATTGTTGAAAATATTCTACACTGGTACAGAGATATCGAATTAAAATCTGCACTCAAGATGACTCGTACCAATTTTAATTTTAAGTCAAGATGCCTGTTACCAATTCCTGTTAACTTCAAACAAGTTTGATTCCAGTTTAACTCAAGGCTTCATGGGTTAATTATAAAAATTCCAACTGTAGTGACTAATGCAGATTTCTCTCAACACAGACAGATACAAAAATTCAAAATTCAGAAATTTTCTTATAAAGGTGGGATGGTGAGTACCAAAAATTTTGAAAATTAAAAAGTTAGTGCTGAAAACACCGAAAATTGCATAAATAAATAAAAAATTGTGTATATAATAGATATTAAACCGAGATTATAAACAAGAATGGAAGATGTTAAAAGGACTTTTCTCATGCTTTGTATGTTATCTCATTAAATTAATTTCAAACACAGGAGATGGAATAAAAAATTGACAATAGCCTTCAAATGTGATATTATTCAAACATGAATACTGAGTGATTTGAATTAAATTGAACTAGCTAATTAATGACATTAAACAAAATGATTCAATAGGTGATTAAACAGGAAGTCAATGCATGTTGATCTACATGTGACTTTCTACTAATACTAGTTTTTTTTTTTTTTTCTTGGAAATAGGCCTACAAGGCAAGGCTGCAAGCAAATGGGCAGATACTTCAGGCCTTCAAAACCCAAGCTGGGCTCCACCTGTCAGTCTTTGCCCATACCAACTCGATCACTGACCTTAATTCCTGGCCGTAACCAACCAGGTATTGACCACTTTGCCCCTTACTGTACCTTTTTAGACATTCTTGATTTCCAAAAGATATTTCTTCTTTTTACACACTTCCTCGCACTTCTTCACCTGAGATTTTTTTTTTCCTTTTTTTCTCAAATAAGATTTGACAGTCCTTGTTTGACCCCTTGAGCTCTCAGGAGCTTCCCCCTCTCCTTGCACCACACTCCACACATGTTGATCTACAGACTACAGGTCTGATAATAATACAAAAAGAACCCATCTTACTCACTTTGAAAGCCTGGGATAACTTAGGTTGTGCTCTATAGAGAAATAGAAATCCTTTCATTAAAGAGAAGGAACAAAAATGAATGGGACGAGGAGAGGAATGTAGACTGTTTATGTCACTCACCCGCTCCAGAAGAAGGTAATCAGAGAGGGAAGGAGAGGAACGCACTACTATGGCAAGGGAAAGGTGCGGTACAAAGTTCCAAATTTCTTAACCCCAAATCGGAGTGTAGGTTTCACTGTAGCGAGAGGAACCACGCTCGGACTCTTTTTTTCTCTTCCTTCCCCTTCCTCTATGCGCTGTGTTTGTGGATCACAGCCTTAATATTCATGGTTAGGAGAAAACAAAATGTATATTATTTACATCTCACTCACTTCGACTCTGGAGATATTTGCTTGAGTGCTATAACAATCGATACTTAGTTATGGCATCATAGACTAGGTCATGTATCCATTAATTCTATTGAAGTAGGTAAAAATTAGACTTAGTTCGTGATTTACCAACACAGAGATTAGAAATTGAGGGTTCATGTGATGTATGTGTTCAAGATAAACACACCAAGAATTGTTTAAGTCCAAAAATATGATGGTTGATATTTGGTGTGTACCATTTTTATACTTCTGAATTGTATAGAATCCATTTCTAGTTCAACCAGCGCCAATGAATGGGTCCATTACTGTTTGAAATGGAGAGATTGTATGCACCAGTTCATACTAAATGGATTTGGTCCATTTCAGGATGGTGCACCGCGAAAAAAAAATCCAATTTGAAGCCGTTGGGGCTTGAACCCAATTGGGTGCCTTGAGAGACAATGGTCTTACCACTATACCACAATCTATTTCATGTTATGCTATACATTCTATATATTATATAAACTATAAAACAGATTTTTCTCTACTTTGCAACAGGATTTTTTTTTGTTTGTATATATTATATATATACTATATATTATATATTATATCTATTTTCATGGAATTTTTTTTGGTTATAAGGATTTTTTTTAATCTGTTCACATAATTTTTTTTGTTTGTTAAAATTATATATTAAATGTATAATTTCTAGTGGGAGTTTTGCACAGTGAATAATTAATAGTAATAAAATTTATAGAATTAAATAATGATTGTGAAACTTAGTGATCTTTCGATTTTAATCTATAAGTATTATTATTATTAAATTATTTCACAGTTGTTGTAAAACTAGAAGTGTTATGCTAGGTATTAAATAATTTGTATTAAGCCATCAGAATTGTGATATCTCCTAACTTAGTTTAATTGTAATTTCTTAGTGAAATGGCATCTGCATCTAGGAATATTGTGGCAGAACTCAATAAGGGTGAAAAACTGAATGCGGATAATTATGAAATTTGGGCCATGAAAATTCAGTATGTCCTGGAAGAACAAGAGGTTCTTTCGGTCCTGGATCATATTTTAACCGAACCAGAAAAAGGTACAACTGAAAAGCACATTGCTGATAAGGCTGCATATGAGTCTTGGAAAAAGAAGAACTCCATTGCTCGTATTACATTGCTGAGCAGTATGGATAATGACGTGATGTGTGAGTTTAGGCAATATGAGATTGCAAAAGAGATGTGGCTTGCTTTGAAGCAGAAGTTTGGTGGAACTGCTATTACAAAACTGAGACAACTCACCATCAAGTTTGACACTTACAAGAAGCGTCCTAATCATAGCATGCGGCAACACCTCAGGGAGATGTCAAATATGATTAGTGAGTTGAAGGACGCTGACCATGTTTTGACTGATGAGCAACAACTTCAGGCAGTGATTCGTTCACTTCCTCGTACTTGGGAACACATGAAGGTGAATCTGACCCACAATGAGAGTATTAAAACTCTCAACGATGCAACAAGGCATCTGGAACTTGAGGAATATCGTATTGAGGCATCCAAGCCTTAAGAAACTGAATCTGCTGTGCATTTGGCTGGTTCAAGCTCTCATGGAGGGCAAGGCCAGAAGCATAAGT
>JARJHM010001238.1:0-48255 GCA_033356055.1 Carex pumila | reverse complement strand
GTTGGTAGTTTTAGGAGCACTAAATGGTAAGTGCCCTGCATATACCAGATCCTAAACGCTTTCGCATCCCTCTCTCCGTGCGGTGGCGTCGTTTCCGTTGCGGAGGGGAGGAGATTGGAGAGCCGACGTCATCAGAGGGAAGGTTGTCGGAGAGGAGGTCAGGTCGGATCTCGGTGATCGAGAAATTTGAAGAGAGGGAAAGAGAACACGGAGAGAGATTTGGCACAGAGGAGAAGAGGGGAAGTTAATTTTGGAGAAAGCAAGTGATTTTATTTTTCTGTTGAACTGGATAAGATAAATGGATTATTGTTAGAAGCAGTTAAAAAAACGTAAAAATTAGTAGGCAGGGATTATCCGGGGATTGAATGTGGGGGATGTTATCTTTTCTCTTTATTTTGATCTAATTTATTGAGATCATTTCCTCATTGCATGTTTTGTAATCATATATATATATATAGGATATATAATATACTTTTCACAATAAAAAAAATAAGTTTTATTTTGTTGACCTTCCAGTCCGTTTATTTGATGTAAAGTTGAATTATTTGCTTAGTGTCAGTTATACATCGTAAATGAATCATTTTGTTTAGTGTCTGTCATTTTGTAGTGGAAATTATACTTACAAAGTGTTCACAACTTCACATTATCTGGTTTTAATTTGGCGAGAAATGATGTTAAAACTTGTATAATTTTGGTGGATCTTTTGAGTTAATAGATATGAGCCGTCCGATTATAAACGGAGTCCATCCGGTCTCACATCTAAAACATAAGGTCTAATTTTAGTGCGGATTTAATTTTCACGAATTTGAAAACTGATCAGACGATTCAGATATATTAACTCAAAAGATTTCTTTTTGAGTTAATGCAGAGGATACGATCGAATTCCTTGTACTTTAGGGTTGGCATTTTTCTGAGGATGTTCGGTATGTGACAATTTAATTTTTACTAAGAAAGTTGGTTGGTTGGCAACAATTTTATGGATTAAGCACTTAGGATAGGTGAATAAAATGTGTTTTACTTTGAGAAAAAAACATAAAGACTAAATTACCTTCAATGTATTTTCTTGCGTTGGTCATATATGTTTCAGAGTACAAATCAAGCTCTTCATTAGTTTGTATTGAGATATTACTACAAAAGACATGTAATTTTTGTGAGAATAAAAAGTGACTTTTTGCGACGAAGTATCATCATAAACATGTTTTTTCTATTTACGACGGAGTTCCGTCATAAATACGTTTTTTCTATTTGCAACGGAGTTCCGTCATAAATGCATTTTTTCTCTTGCAAAAAATATCTACTTTGTTGTTGTATATATATTAATTAATGACATAGAATATTTAAATTGATTATTTGATTGCTATACAATATACTAATGTCAAAAAAAAAAAAATGAAAAAAGATGACACAAAAAAAGACATTTCTACAAAGCTTAGCCTCATTTAGCCGTTTCAAAATATTATGAACAAAGCATGCTGAGGCCTGAGGTTTCAAAGTTCTAAATTCACATATTTATTATTGAGCTTTATCTGAAAATTTTGATCTTTAATTTTAATGAAAAATACTTTATCCAATATAAATCAAATCAGTGTGATAAAATTGAACCCTACAAAGCTGATACAAAAATAACTGGTACAAGCTGGTTATGCCAGTGTTGTGACTCTCAAAACTGCAATCTGATGTCTCAGATATCACTGCGATATCTCCGAGGGTTTTGCGCAGAGTTCATGAGGGAGCGGAGCGTTCCCCTTCTGTGAACAAATAGGTTGTCACAACACAATTCTTAAGCCTATCAAAGTTCTATATTTCTCAAGTATTTTGTAAAGCTTAAAATTTAATATTACTATTGAACTTTTATTGTCGAACAAATTCTTGTCAGTGCAGTTGGAAATTGAACTGGAGTCTTCTTATAGAGCAACCAGAGATAACTTTATTTACCATTGAGTAGTATAATGTAAGAGCTCTGGAAGACCTAATTTGTAAAGGCTTAGGGCCGGCCCAATACTGGACATCTCCGGCCCAATAAAAATATCTTGTATCGTTGTTGCGTTGCTATCCAATCGATCACTCAACGAAAACGGGCTGGGCCGTACCCCTACCGACCTCTCTCGACTTAAAATCTGTTCTGTTTTAATTTTATAACGGGTTGACTCATTCCCGTTTCTTGCTCTCCAAGACTCCACCTCCCTCGGCTATCATCCCCCGCTAGAACTATAAATATAAAACCCTAATCTAATCCTCTCCCCAATCCCCACACACCCAATTGAAGACCCCTAATTGGTAAACAATATATTAAAAGTTCATTTTATACTTAGTTATGAGTAGAACTAGGGTGTTCTTAAGTTCATTAAGTCTCTTGGTGATCTCAAGTTTATAATCTGTCAAATCAGTTTCAAATGATGAATGTGAACGTTAAAACCCATCTACTTTACAAGTGATGCGTCTATATATGAAATTTTTAAATATTCGAATTAATTTAGTTTAAAGTGAAGTGATCAAAATTAGAATGTTAATTAATTAATTTTAATGCATGCATTTTTTTAACGTATTTTGACCACTTTACTTTATGCAATTTTTTTTTTTTTTTTTTTTTTTTTATACATGTAGACGTATCACTCTTATAGTAAGTAAGTTTCAATAATTTAGATTCATCGTTTAAAGTTGATTTGATGAGTTTTATATTTCTCAAGTAGGGTAATCACTCTTTTATCTGCATTTGTAATATTTTATCCACAGATTCTCTTATATCAGGTATGATACTATTTTGCTTCTTGTGATTTCATAAATTCTGAAGAATCGTCTGAAGCAGATGCAAGGTTTTTTCTATCTCATAGGGATCATAGGGATCAATAGAAACCATATTCTCATCCATAGAATCCCAAGTACCCGCATCAATCAAAGATTCGATTCGATCAAAACTCTCCATTCGTAAATGATATCCACAATGTTGACAAATATATTTGTTTTTTTGCGCATATTGTTTGTAAATGGATGTCTCACAATTTTCACACATAGTCCATAAATGACCGAATGGCGCAAATACATCCTTTGGATCAACTGGCTCCTCTGGTTCCTCTGGCTCCGCTGGCTCCTCTGGCTTAAGATTCTGTTGGTATTCTAAATTTCTATTATCATAAGCACTCTGAGCAATAGAAAATTCCTTTTTTAAATCTTTTATTAAAAAATTGTAACGTTTGTCCTTTTCGTGGATTTCCAATCTTAAAACTAGAAATGCTTTAATTAAAATAGGATATCCTATCATCAATGCAAAAATTTTGGGATAAACGGGTAGCTTCTGCCTATATTCGTTATTTAGCTTGTTATAGTTATATATATATAAATCGCTGTATGAACATAAAAGAAAAAAACGAATCAAAGAATCATAATTGTCTTTTTGAAAACATGTACGTACTATTACGGAATAGTAGAACTTTTTTGACACGCTGCTATTTCTAATAATCCTCTTTAGCTTATTGATGAAACTGAATACTTGAGAACCCTTATTTTCTTCTTGTGGAATAATAGGAGTGAATGAATTTTTGACCATAAAAAACCAAATTTTTCTATCTTTTTTCTTTCTTTTTCATGCATGATTTTTCCGATCAGGAAAAATCAAAAAATCAGGATAATGCCAGTTAAATTATTTCAATCTAGTATTAGTATACACAAAAAACAAAAAGTTGGATGGATTCATATACTACTTTCTTATTCTATCCAAATCAAATGGAGGATTTGATTTGGATAGAAAAAGAGATTTTTATAATAGATTAATGGTACCAATAATTTATTTTAATTATTGTATACTTTCTTTTAGAAGAAAATTCTTCAAAAGCGTTGTATTCCACCACCACGAAGTTCCCAATTGATATGGGTTGGTGGCGCAATTCATCGCTAAGCCTACACTTGATGATTAGTGGAACAGGCATTGGACTAAAACAGTAAAACTGGATCCGCGCCCACACGATTAGCCTCTTGGAATCTTTGTCGATCATTTCAATGCGATGGACCTTGGCGACAATCCAAGCCCGAAAAATCCCGTTAATGGGAATTAACCTGGTATCAAAACCAAATCCATGAAACGGATAAGGACGTATTTTTTCCATAGAATATACCGAATATTCATCTGCCTGGATTTCGGCATCGCTTTCATCGGTGTCGGATGATTCGTCCTCTGAGGATTCTGTGTAATCCTCAGATGAACCTTCTTTTTGCGTTGAATCTTTTGATTCCTCTAATTCTAATTCTGTTGAATTTTTTGAATTTTGATTAGCATCAGAATCAAAAGTAAGGTTTTTTTGTTTACACGAACTGTAACAAACAAAACCTATCAAAACAATAAGAAGTAAACTAATAAGAACAAGACAAAGAATTAGAGATTTTGTATAATTAAAATTAGTAAGATCGGCGAGAATATTAGTAAGATCCGGCATAATCGATTGAATCTTATTTGAAAGTTCTCTTCTCTAGAGGAGGTGGAATAGAATAAGGGGACATGGTCATACGCCTCTAATGCATTGTATGTCCCATAATAAGTTCGGGACTATTCACAGCTATTACGAGTTCGACCCAATCCTTGATTAAAGCATCCTATAAAATAGAGAAAAATCTCTATCACAGATTTATAGAACACATAGAAAAAAATAATTCAAAATTGTTCCTGAAAAAATCAAATTCCACGATATAAAATCTTCAAACCAAAATGAGCAAAACATAATAAAAAATAGAACAAAATGATTACATAAATACAATAGAAAGGAACATACCAATTCTTTTTTCATAAACCTCCTCTATTTAAATGAAAGATACCGTGGAACGCGAATAATTCACTAAGAACACCTTTGAAAAGATTACGCGGTACAATTGAATCCAATGAGCCCTTTTCCAATAAGTATTCAGCTTCCTGTACACCCTCGGGTACTTCGATCTTCATTACTTCTTCAATCACTCTTTTACCTGCAAATGCAATGGTTGCATCTGGTTCACCAATAATTATATCGCCAAGCATTCCAAAACTGGCTGTGACACCACCTGTTGTAGGTGATGTCAGAAGTGACACTAAAAATAAGTTTTCATGGAATTGAAAATTCAATAAAGTCGAAGATATTTTACCCATCTGCATTAAGCTGAAACTTCCTTCTTGCATACGAGCTCCTCCAGAAGCACAACAAATGATGAGAGGTAAGGATTTTCTCGTAGCATATTGAATTAGACGGGTTATTTTTTCACCCACTACCGATCCCATACTTCCTCCGATAAACTCAAAATCCATAACCGCAAGTGCTACAGGGATACCGCCGAGTTGACCTATTCCTGTTTGAACAGCGTCAGTCAAACCTGTTTTTCTTTGATAAGAATCGACCTTATCCATGTAAGGTATATCTTCTTCAGATTCTGTTGATTCTGTTGATTCCTCTGATTCTTGTGATTCCTTAGATTCTGTTGATTTTATTGATTCCTCTGATTCTTGTGATTCTTTTGATTCTTTTGATTTTTTTGATTTTTTTGATTTTTGATTAGCATCTTCATCATAAGCAAGGTTTTTTTCTTTTTCTTCTATTTCTCCTGATGATTCTATTTCTGCGAGAAGAAACAGTTGCTCTATTTCGTTTCGAGTATATTTCTTTCCAATCAATTTGTTGACTTCCTCTTCATCTGAATCGAGTTTATCTTCATTCATTTTATTCAGTTCCTCTAGATCTAGTTCTTCTTCAAGTAATTCTTTCTCGATATTTTCTCGTTTCTCTTCCATTCGCTCTCCACTTGTAATCATCTTCTTGAATTTATCTTGTTTCATCTTATAAAAATCTTTATTATATCACTTCAATGATATAATGGACTCTTCTTTTTATGCGTCTAAGACCAGAGTTGTATTCCAATATTACCAGATCCCCCACCAAGGGCCGGATATTCTCACGAAACAGCTCATGAGATAGATAGCATTTCAAAAAAGGTAATCTCGACTATAGGTGGGGTCACTAACAGGATTAAGAGTATCCAAGATCCTATTTTCGTTCTCTTCACGTATATTCACTACGTGATCGATAATACCAAAATTGATAGCTTCACTGGGTAATAAAATGGGCTCACTTTCCATAAAGGAGAGTAGCTCATGTTCCGAGTAGCTTGTGCTTTTGGCACAAACACTTAAAAATTTATCAACTAGTTTACGTTTATCTCGTAAGTTTTTCAAAATCGACGAATAATTCTGAACAGCTAGATCAACGAAGTTCAGAATCTTAAAAGATATCATAGAGTTCGGAAATGCAGCCCGTTTCCCCTGTGTTCCTCCGGCGAGAATAAAAGCGGCTCCTAATCCCACAGGACCTATCAGAGTGGTATATATCGGAACCGGGCTGCATTTCAAAATATTTGAAAGAACTAAAGATTCAGATGCCCCTAACATAGGGCAGTCTATAAAAACTCTAATTGGAGCTTTACTTTTTGAATCGTAAAACTCTAGGAGGTCTGGCACTATTCGCTGCATTAGCCTTCTAGAGTAAAGCTCGCTGTTTAGAATTATTATCCGCTCGCCATAGAGCCTATTATAGACTCGAAGAAAATCATCAGGCAAGGGTCGGAGATGCTGATATCTCCTTTTATTCAAAAACTCCCATTTCATAAAGTTTTCTTGTTTTATGTTTTATATATTTTAATAATCAATTAAGATTATTCGATTATTCAATTAAGAGCCTTATTCTTACTTTATTAGGTTTTTATTCAAAAAACATTTCTGGAACCTAAGATAAAACCAGATTGATAGATATTTTCTTAAAAAAACATTTCTGGAACCTAAGATAAAACCAGATAATAATGATAGTAGAATATCATAATCAAACCTTCTATTTCTGAATAAATATCATTTTAAATATAATCGAATCATATCTTATTTAAGATAAAACCTTATTAAAGTCATAGTTTCATCATATCTTATTAATCCCTTTCTCCTACTTACATATACCTTTTTTTCTTTTTCTATTTTGAGATTTCTTGTTTGAGATTTCTTTTCTACGTTGAATAGAATGATTCAAGTGTTGAGGTCAGAATGAATAATTTGGAATGGAAAACAGAAAAAATACTTTTTAACTTAACCCAATCTGCCTAATCTTGGTTAGGCGTTGTGTCTTTAGAGTTATTCTTTTGATCTTTTGATTCATTGGAATCGCTTCTTATTGGGTTTGTGGTTTCTGTCGATTCAGTAGAGGTAGGATTCTCCCTCAACTTTTTTAATCGACTCTTTTTTGATTGAGGAGGAAATCTATAAAAAATTCTTCCTCTTTCTGGGTCAGAGTCATTTATCAGGATCTTGACTCTATCTCCCAGTAATACACGTATACGGTTGCGACGTATCTTACCAGATAGATAACCCAGAACAATTTTATCACTATCATCCAAACATACGTGGAACATAATATCTTTGATTGGGTCCACAATTGTTCCTTCAAAAATATTTCGTTCATTATTTTCTTTTCCAGGACTACTATTTTTTTTTTCTTTTTCATAGTACACGTTGAGATTTTGAGATTTCCTTCTTTCCTGTTCTCATAAACTTTTAGAAGCTTTCTTGAAAGAATTTACTTCTATGGAAAAAAAGTTTTCATTTTATTACCCGAACGCCTACTATAATGAATTCATGAACATCTGAATCATATTTTAACATAATCCGATTCCCGACCAAGGGCCGGATATTTTTACGAAAGAGCTCATCAGATAGATAGCATTTGACTGTACAATCCATGGTTGGCCAGAGGGAAAATTCGAAGCGACGCTCGTCGATTTCCCTCTTAATGTATCCTACAAAATAAGTGATCATAGCGATTTCCTTTTCTCCTTATAAATATAAATACAAATATTTAGTTCTCATTCTACGTTGAATAGAATGATTCAAGTGTTGAGGTCAGAATGAATAATTTGGAATGGAAAACAGAAAAAATACTTTTTAACTTAACCCAATCTGCCTAATCTTGGTTAGGCGTTGTGTCTTTAGAGTTATTCTTTTGATCTTTTGATTCATTGGAATCGCTTCTTATTGGGTTTGTGGTTTCTGTCGATTCAGTAGAGGTAGGATTCTCCCTCAACTTTTTTAATCGACTCTTTTTTGATTGAGGAGGAAATCTATAAAAAATTCTTCCTCTTTCTGGGTCAGAGTCATTTATCAGGATCTTGACTCTATCTCCCAGTAATACACGTATACGGTTGCGACGTATCTTACCAGATAGATAACCCAGAACAATTTTATCACTATCATCCAAACATACGTGGAACATAATATCTTTGATTGGGTCCACAATTGTTCCTTCAAAAATATTTCGTTCATTATTTTCTTTTCCAGGACTACTATTTTTTTTTTCTTTTTCATAGTACACCTCCTTTAGTGTTAAGTAATATTTGCGAAATTTTCGAAATCGCATGAAATTCGTATACTGAATAATTCAAAATATCATTTTTTTTAGTAATGACATTACTGAGAGCTTTCTTTTTTATTTTTATGAGAATTACCATATATAACATAAAATTTCTCCTCCAATTTTTTGAAGTCGAGCTTCTCGATCTGTTATTATACCTCGAGAAGTAGACAGAATTACAATTCCTATTCCACCCAGAATCCTGGGAATATGAATAAATATCATTTTAAATATAATCGAATCATATCTTATTTAAGATAAAACCTTATTAAAGTCATAGTTTCATCATATCTTATTAATCCCTTTCTCCTACTTACATATACCTTTTTTTCTTTTTCTATTTTGAGATTTCTTGTTTGAGATTTTGAGATTTCCTTCTTTCCTGCTCTCATAAACTTTTAGAAGCTTTCGTCCACTATAATGAATTCACGAACATCTGAATCATATTTTAACATAATCCGATTCCCGACCAAGGGCCGGACATGTTTATTAAACAGATCATCCGACAGATAGGCTTTGAATGGAAAATCCATGGTTGGCCAGAGGGAAAATTCGAAGCGACGCTCGTCGATTTCCCTCTTAATGTATCCTATAAAATAACTTAATACCATACGAGTTCTCTTAATTAATTACACGTTAATTCTCATTCTATGTTCAATAGAATAAGTTCAATAGAATGATCTAAGTATCTCAGAGTTTATTTCAAATTTATCACTTATCAAAAAAGTTTTTGATTATCTTGAAAATCAGGATTAGAATCAATAGAATCAAAAATCTGCGATAAAAGACTTTGAATTGAAAATCAATACGAAATCTTGATTTCCAATTCAAAAAAATGAATCGAAATACAAAAAAACCGCTATAGATTAATTCCATTAGCTCGTCTTCATTAAAGGACATTAATGTATAGGCTAGCATAAGCCCGTGAATGAGCTTAGCATATTGCTCAATTTGGTTTTCGAAATGAATATTTCGAAATTTGAACATTTTGAAAATGTATCCTATAAAATAGAGAAAAATCTCTATTACAAATTTATAGAACACATAGAAAAAAATGTACAATTCAAAATTGTTCGTGAAATAATCAAATTCCACGATATAAAATCGTGGTTCAAACCAAAATGAGCAAAACATAATAAAAAATAGAACAAAATGATTACATAAATACAATAGAAAGGAACATATCAATTCTTTTTTCATAAACCTCCTCTATTTAAATGAAAGATACCGTGGAACGCGAATAATTCACTAAGAACACCTTTGAAAAGATTACGCGGTACAATTGAATCCAATGAGCCCTTTTCTAATAAGTATTCAGCTTCCTGTACACCCTCGGGTACTTCGATCTTCATTACTTCTTCAATCACTCTTTTACCTGCAAATGCAATGGTTGCATCTGGTTCACCAATAATTATATCGCCAAGCATTCCAAAACTGGCTGTGACACCACCTGTTGTAGGTGATGTCAGAAGTGACACTAAAAATAAGTTTTCATGGAATTGAAAATTCAATAAAGTCGAAGATATTTTACCCATCTGCATTAAGCTGAAACTTCCTTCTTGCATACGAGCTCCTCCAGAAGCACAACAAATGATGAGAGGTAAGGATTTTCTCGTAGCATATTGAATTAGACGGGTTATTTTTTCACCCACTACCGATCCCATACTTCCTCCGATAAACTCAAAATCCATAACCGCAAGTGCTACAGGGATACCGCCGAGTTGACCTATTCCTGTTTGAACAGCGTCAGTCAAACCTGTTTTTCTTTGATAAGAATCGACCTTATCCATGTAAGGTATATCTTCTTCAGATTCTGTTGATTCTGTTGATTCCTCTGATTCTTGTGATTCCTTAGATTCTGTTGATTTTATTGATTCCTCTGATTCTTGTGATTCCTTAGATTCTTTTGATTTTATTGATTTTTTTGAATTTTGATTAGCATCTTCATCATAAGCAAGGTTTTTTTCTTTTTCTTCTATTTCTCCTGATGATTCTATTTCTGCGAGAAGAAACAGTTGCTCTATTTCGTTTCGAGTATATTTCTTTCCAATCAATTTGTTGACTTCCTCTTCATCTGAATCGAGTTTATCTTCATTCATTTTATTCAGTTCCTCTAGATCTAGTTCTTCTTCAAGTAATTCTTTCTCGATATTTTCTCGTTTCTCTTCCATTCGCTCTCCACTTGTAATCATCTTCTTGAATTTATCTTGTTTCATCTTATAAAAATCTTTATTATATCATTTCAATGACCTTCTTTTTACTTTTTATGCGTCTAAGACCAGAGTTGTATTCCAATATTACCAGATCCCCTACCAAGGGCCAGATATTCTCACGAAACAGCTCATGAGATAGATACCATTTCACTATCCAATCAGTCCCGAACAAGGAGGCCTGGAACGTACGTTCGTCGATTTGGTTGACTATGTACGCTGGACTATATATTAGTGCCATATAAGTCCTCCCTTTTTATTACAAAATAAGGGTTATATTCTGGATCTCGGTATTGATTTTTTTGAATTTTGATTAGCATCTTCATCATAAGCAAGGTTTTTTCCTTCTATTTCTCCTGATGATTCTATTTCTGCGAGAAGAAACAGTTGCTCTATTTCGTTTCGAGTATATTTCTTTCCAATCAATTTGTTGACTTCCTCTTCATCTGAATCGAGTTTATCTTCATTCATTAAATAAAAGGTATACCTTTTTTGATTTTTCTATATCTATAAGGTATACCTTTTTTGATTTTTCTATTTTTCAATCTCCTTATTTCTTCATAATTAAGCTGAAACTTCCTTCTTGCATACGAGCTCCTCCAGAAGCACAAGAGGGGAAATATATAAATAATGCATTTGAAAAAACCATTATTTTTGACTTTTACTCTACTTCCCAGTAATACACGTAGACCCATACGACATATATCACTCGAGAGATAACAATCAAATCTTTGATTATTATGATCCAAATGTACGCGGAACATCCCATTTGAGATTTCCTTGACAACTGTCCCAGTTTGAAACTGGTCAATTAGATCTAGTTCTTCTTCAAGTAATTCTTTCTCGATATTTTCTCGTTTCTCTTCCATTCGCTCTCCACTTGTAATAATCTTCTTGAATTTATCTTGTTAAAACCCATCTATTTTACAAGTGATGCGTCTACATGTGAAATTTTTAAATATTCGAATTAATTTAGTTTAAAGTGAAGTGGTTAAAATTAGAAGGTTAATTAATTAATTTTAATGCATTCATTTTTTTAACGTATTTTGACCATTTTATTCTATGCAATTTTTTTTTTTTTTTTACATGTAGACGTATCACTCTTATAGTAAGCAAATTTCAATAGTTCAGATTCATTGTTTAAAGCTGATTTGATGAGTTTTAGACTTGAATTCATCAATGGACTTAGTGAGCTTAAAACACCTACTTCTACTTAGTTATATATATATTCCAAGTTTCACAGTTCACACTGCTAATCATCGATGGTTCTCAACTTCTCATAGTGTCGGTGCTTCTCACAATCACCGACGGTTTTTAACATTCAGTTTAAGTAGCATACAATCACAGACTGTAGAAAAATTATATGTGATCGATGTCTAATTTTAACCTCCGGTGATCTTGTATTTTTCACCCATATATCTATGTACTAGTATTATACCCGTGCGTTGCAATGGAGACATATTATAAGAAAAAATATATATTAATGAAAGTAATAATTATTCAAAAATTAAGACACATGTTAATATAATTTATATGATTATGTATTTTTAATTAACTTTAATCGTGATCTTTGATAACAATTTGATGATGTGATGATTCTTTATTTTGAAGTTCCAATGATATCAAATAATAGCTCGATTCAAATCTAAAATAAAATATCATACAATAATTCAATATCGACATGTAATATGATATCAAAAAAATATAAATAAAAAGTGTTATCGTGTGTATGTATAGGATATATATATACACACACATACATATTATAAGTGAAATATATATTCACACACACGTTGCAATTTATATTATTATTATTCTTCTTCTTTAATTTGTTTCCAATTTAGAATACACAGACACATTGATATATTATATATTAGAAATATATTCTAAATTGCCCACAACAATATGTATAAAAACAAAAAAGAGAAATAAGGAAATATAAAAAAATATATTTTCCATTGTGATCTGTATAGAAACGAAGAACAAATAAGGAAACAAAGAAATAAAAAAAATGAAAAATGGAGTCTTCTCAATTGAAGAGGAGAAATATGGAAACAAATAAATATTTCGCTAAATTTCAGAGTTTATTCAATTTTAATTGTAACGTATCGTGTGACAGAACATGTGGTGAGTATGTTTTTAACTAAATTTAGATTTCTATACATAAAACATATGCATTTAATCAAAACAAGACAAATTATGCAATTTGATGGCTGAGATCTAATTAGAAGTTTTATCTTTCAATCGTAGCCGTTGGGACACCCAACGTACTTAATAATAGAATGGAGATACTAATAAAAACATAATCAAATGTGTCTAATGGGATTCAATCACGACATATTTGATCACGACGTGATTATTTACGTTTCATGATCACTCCTTACTAATTTTTGTCACCGAATAATATGCCACATAAACAATTAACTTAGTTATAACACGATCCAATTTGTGACCAAAATTATAACGCGTTAGCCACGCCATTCCTCAAAGCGACACAAATTTACCACCCTACTTTCCAGTCATGTGATTTTATTCATAAATTATTCTTCTCTGAAGAAACAACCCCCATGTATTAATTGAAAAATAATATATAGCTAGCTTGTCATATCTCCAACAAAGTCTCCATACTTATATTCTAATTTTTAAATACTTAATTTCAGATTTGTCTCTAGTTAAGACTTTTAATGTGGTTTAGTGTATTGATTGATAAGGTCTGACTCCCTTTATTATATAATCTTAATTATTATTCACGGTGTGAATATTTTTGTAATTTTATTTTCCTTAAGACGCATAATATAATTTTTCATAGAAAACAAAATAACGTTCTCTCACCCTTACATTTTTTCATTTTCGTTTTTTTCTTTAAAGTAGCTAGCTATCGTACTAAAACAATTTCATTCTAAATATAAATGAAATTTAGAAATATGTTCAGAATAGTCTTCTTCCTGCATCTTCATCTAATATTATAGACGTTATTCAAAATTAAACTTTTATATACAATTATTTATCCGTAAATTATGCTTATAATTTCGTATTGATACATAACCAATCAAAATTTGGGTACATTTCTTCCGCGCTAAAATTTGGTTCTCTTAGTAGTTTTTTTTTTTTTTTTGAAAGGAATAGGTTAGGAGCTAAACTATCAACTGGATAGTATTAATTTGAACAAATTGACCAGAATGACTATTGTGTTGCTTTTAAGATAATACAAAAATAAAAATAAAAATAAAAAAATGTAATAATTCAATTCATGTAGAACTTTAGCTCTATTTGAGTTCAAATTCATTTGAGCTTCAACTTATAAATAAATTAGAACGAGGCTATGGTTGCTTAATTTGTAATGTATTTTTATATATTCAGTGCAAGCCTTGATACAAACTCCACATCTGTTGTATCGCAACTCACTAGATATATATATAGGGATACATTAATTGCAAAGCAACATGGCTCACTCATTATACTAAACTCAAATTTTAATCAATTTGATAGAATTGGAATTGTTTAAAGCCCCAAATTACCATTAATTAATTGGTTGAGCGGACCTGCTAGCATAAGTGCGCGCTCAACCAATTACAAACAGATTAGTGCCCAACAAAATTGTAATTATGGGCCCCTCTTAGTACGTAGAATTGCTATATTAATTAAAATAATAAATATTAACTAATTTTTCAACACCGCAATTATTCAATTTAAAATTTCTAGTTATTGATATAACATATACATATAGTGCTCACTTTCTTAGATATATATTTACATCGGAATACATTTATAATAGGGGTTGAGAATCAAGATCTGATCCAGATGTATAGTCATAAATTAATTCTATTTTATTAATTAGATAATGGATTGGTTAAGATGGGTATAGGGCCCCATGTTCCCTATCTCTAATCTGTCGCTAACCGTTTCCCACATGTTCACAATTTATGAGCACGTTTCAAAACATGTGCGCTTTGGCGGAGCTCGCTCGTAAAGAATCAAATATATTCAATTCTTCTTATAATGTTCATAATCAAATACTTAATTAGCTTGCAATATCTGATATCGATTGCATCGAATATAAATTATTCGGCCTCTCTAAACTACATTTTTTTATGCACTCTCTCTCTCTAGCTCTCCCTCTCTCTCTATATATATACATATATACATAGAAGAGGGATCAAGTTACAACAATTTTTAAGTTACAACAAGTTACGATAACTATTTTCTACATTTTTAAAGTTCAAATCGTCGATCCAAATCATTTAACATGATTTCCACAATAAAATGTACTTCCAGATCAAATTTTACATTTTTTGTAATTTTTTTACTATTTATTAAGATGGATATAAAATTCAATGGTTTGAATTTAACTAGTTTTTGTACTCATCTTAATAAATAGTAAAAAAAATTCCAAAATTTGGTCTCTAAACACATTTTATTGTAGATATCACATCTAATAGTTTGGATCGACAATTTGAACTTCGAAAATGTAGAAAATAGTTGTGGTAACTTGTTGTAACTCAAAAATTATTGTAACTTGATATCTCCTCATATATATATATATATTTATATGTAAAAGAGGGATCCAATTACACTATTTTATGGTGACACATCTTGACACCATATTTTTATAAGTCATTTTTGTCATTTTAAAATCCAAACAAATGATATATATATATATATATGATCAGATCTAGTCAGACACTTTGCTACCAGAATCAAATCACGTACCGGTCAAAATTTAAACTTTTATCTCCCCGGGCCCACTGACATATTATGCCAAGTACAATATCAATCAAGATATATTATGCCAAGTACAAATACAAAGTTTTAAAAAATAGCTCATAAAACATAAAAACAAAAATCACCCAAATTTTCCTTTTTTTTCCAATACTGCATATATATATATGACGAGGGATCCAATTACACCATTTTATGGTGACATATCTTGACACTATATTTTTAGAAGTCATTTTGATAATTTTAAAATCTAAAGATACAATCCAAACCGTTCAACATAATCTCCATATTAATATGTGCTTGGAGACCAAATTTTACATTTGTTGGAATTTTTTTAGTATTTATTAAGATGTATACAAAATTGTTGTTTTCAGACAATTTTGAACCATTGAAAAACATCAATTTTAAAAAATTCTAAATAAATAGTAATAAATTTCAAAAAATGTAAAATTTGGTCTCCATATAGATTTTAATATGGATATCATGTTGAACAGTTCGGATCGACTATTTAAATTTTAAAATTGTAAAAATGACTTATAAAAATATAGTGTCAAGATGTGTCACCATTTATGACATAATATTATTTCTTCCATAATATAAGTTATAAATGACATAATATTATTTTGAAAGCTGATAGTTAATAGTTCTCGTAGCAAAATTATCTAAACATCTATCTGAATTCTAACAATTTAATCGGAACTATCTTCCAGAAGACCACCAATAAATTTATAATTGATACACACAAATGTTAATACCTATGCACATAAGTGTTAATGTATAACATATATCAAATATTTATAACTAGAGAAAATTGTGAAAATGCCACTCCAAAATCTTCAAAATGTCAAAATGTCATCCCAAACTTTAAAATTGTAAAAATACCATTCCAAACTTCATTAATTTGTAATTTTGTCACTCCAAATAATTAATAACTAAAATGCCCCTCTTTCTTCTCTTCTCTTCTTCTTCTCTTCTTCCTATCCTGCCATGGCGAAATAACATATCACATGTTTTGAGAGTTCCCATGCCCTTCCTTCATAAATGATATTTTACTTCTAAGTTGATTACTTTTTTAAAAATGTGACAAATAACATATCACATTCTTTTTAGTAACCAAGAAGGCAAGAAATGAACGCAAAACTTCATTAAGGCTAGAAAGCAACAAATAATCATCATTTTTTAATT
This sequence comes from Carex pumila, assembly GCA_033356055.1. Classification (NCBI taxonomy): domain Eukaryota; kingdom Viridiplantae; phylum Streptophyta; class Magnoliopsida; order Poales; family Cyperaceae; genus Carex; species Carex pumila. Next base: position 31,742 of record JARJHM010001238.1, on the reverse strand, counting down.
GAAAATCAAGATTTCCAGCTTTCAGGGAAAAAAAAAAACAGAGATGCGATTCAATTGTTTTTTTCCCCCACATATAAGAGGCAAGGTTTTTTTTAGGCTAGAACTGATTTCGTAAGTCCCCTACTGCCCAAATTCATTCAAAGCAAAGACCAGACCCAAGCTGCAGCGGCCGGGATAGGCACATAGCCATCTTCGGACCTAAGTGCACGTCACCTGCTTGACGAAATGCCCCGGAGATTCTTTTCCCCAAAGCATCACCACCTCTATTACTACACATCTGGATAGAATTGCATTGTGCAGACATATAACTAACATGCATACCATGTCTTTCTAAAATAACAGACATATATATCAACTCTTTTCTCTTTCCTCTCATTACTTACACATCTTTTACACAGATATATTCTTTTCCGTCCGTTCATCTTGCTCATATTTCTGATGATGTGTCAGAAACTTTGTGAATTTAAAACTACAAATATTTTCCAAATTAGATCCATGATAAAGTACTTACTGGTTCTTTGTTGCGCAAGTATTTATCCCTTGTCATCGAAGTAACTGTAAATAGTTCTTCTAGCAAGGGATTTTACCAAACATATTCTATCTGATTTTTTTAATATGACATTGGTTGGTGTTTGAAAGTAGTAATATCAAATATTTCATGTATTTGTACCTCACTATACGAGAGTAAATAGTTCATGTGTTATTTTTTTACTTGATATTTGTCTCAAATATTATTCTTTATACATATGACATTGATTGTAGTCTGAAAGTATTAATATCAAATATTAAAAGTATTTATATTTCATCATACAAATGTAAATAGTTTGTGTCAATTTCTAAAAGATAATTTATAGAATTTTGAACTTTTTTTAATTGGTATAGGTTAGTGCATGCAACTCGTCATATTGACGTTGTAACTATATATACTCTAAAAAGAAAAAATAGTACTGCTTTTAAATATATATATATATATATATCTTAATAGAACAGTTTTCCCGTAAATAACTAAAGTGATCAGATGAAATCAGACTAATCAACGTTAATAATCTTTCTTTCGCATTAAATGGCTTATCTTTTGACCGCTTTGCCGCAATCTCACCTACCCCTATCCATTCGTTCCCATAACCTCAGTGGCTGATACTTACCTTCTTTGAAATTTCTGTGAATCTTGTATCATAATCTGCTTGCCACCGAGGATTCATCACATGTTTTGGTCACTTCAGACAGAAATTAAGTTCAATGAGATTGTAAAAGATAGCTTTGACCTTATTGTGTTGCTATCAAGTTTTTTTTTTCTTTAAAAATGCCCCAACTGCCAAAATTCCTATAGCACAGAACCGCTAGGATTTCTGATATGCTATAGTGTTTTTTTGTTTTAATTTTTTAAGTTGTAACGTCCATATATGTTATACCTGCCTTGGAAGAACCTAAAAGAAAAGTTTTCAACTTGGGTAAAACAGAGAGGGTTAGAATGGATTGATGTGGGATCCCAGGGATATTTTGTCAAGAAATTTGGAGGGGTATTTTGATTGAACTTTTTGAGAAGTAGGGTATTTTATCAAATTTCTTCTTAATGTGAAGGCTATAGCCCATTATAAATAAAAATCCAAAAATATTAAATTGATTTTTACCGACAGTTCTTCTTTACAAACCGTTTCCGAATTCAATAGCAGCACCGACAGTTATTATAGGAAAAAAACCGTTAATGAACAAGCAATCACCAACGGTTTTTATAGTACAAAACTGTCAGTGAATAGAACAATTACCGACAGTTCTCGTAGTGAAAAATTGTCGATGCTTATCACAATCACGAAAGGTTTTTAATCGTAAGTACCATACAATCACGAAATGTTTTTAATCGTAAGTACCATACAATCACGAAAGGTTTTTAATCATAAGTACCATATAATCACGTAAGTACCATACAATCACGAAAGGTTTTTAATCGTAAGTACCATACAATCAGTTAGCAAAACTATAGTTGATGTCCACTTTTAACCATCAGTGATTTTGTGTTTTGTACTAATGCGTCATTGATATTGGCATGGTACAAAAAAAATTCTTTAAAAGAGAATGACTATATATAGATACTAATTTACACTTTAATCTAGTAGGAAAGACAATATTCTTTGTGTGAGAAATCTGAATTGAATAATTTTATGTGGATATTAAATATAGTTAGGTGGCTTGATCTCTAACCTTTATTAATTTAAAAAAAAAAAACTATACTATTTTACAATTTAGTTTTAAGATAATACGAAAATAAAAGTAAAAGGATCTAGTAATTCAATCATGTAACTTTAGCTTAATAGGTTGATTAATAACTTCAGTTGGAGTCATTTCTACTTATAAATAAATCAAACTTTCATTTTTACTTATAAATAAATCAAACTTAAATTTGAATCAATTTGATAGAATTGGAATTGTTGAAAGCCCTAATTTTTTAGATGTTGAAGTAATAGTCAGCGCATCATTAAAATAATTAATTAATTTACTGGACAGCTGGAACACATGCATGCACTTTATATATATGGGAGCATCTAGCTATCCCCCTGTAACCATCCCCCATTTCATCCCCCAGACATTAATTACTTCAATAACTACTAACTACTTAGAGGAACCACTTACTATTTTTGGACCACATAATATTTGAAAGATTTTATAACTGGTGCGCCCAAGTATTCATCTATAATGCATCAAGTATTAATTTATAACACATAAATTATTCACACCTAATATATCAAGTATTTAAAAAAAAAAAAACTGGACACGTTTTTAGAGGTGAGATTTTTTCTTCTTCGTTCAATCTAATTAATATTTCTGACAATCGGTGAGGATTTTGCAAATCTAAAACCACGAATGTTTTTGACATAATTTTATCTTTAAAATGAGATCCATGATGATATACTTTTGAGTTGTCCGTTGTACAAGTATTCATTCTTATCGAGAAAGTATTCATCCTCGTCGTGCAAATGCAAATATAAAAACTGGACACATCACTAATCCATCTTTTACACATTTTTAGAGGTGATTTTTTTTCTCCGTTCAATCTAACCAATATTTCTGACGATCTATGAGGAATTTTGCAAATCTAAAACCACGAACGCTTTCTATACAATTTTTATTTTTCAACGCTTTCTATACAATTTTTATTTTTCAAATGAGATTTATGATGACATACTTTCGAGTTGTCCGTTGCACAAGTATTCATCTCTTATCGAGAAAGTATTAATCCTCATCGTATAAGTGCAAATATAAAAACTGGAACATCACTCATCCATCTTTTACACGTTTTTAGAGGTGGGGTTTTTTTTCTCCGTTCAATTTAACCAATATTTCTGACGATCTGTGAAGAATTTTGCAAATCTGAAACCATGAATATTTTATACATTTTTATCTTGCAAATGAGATCCATGATGACATACTTTCGAGTTGTCCGTTGCACAAGTATTAATATCTTGTCACACAAGTATTCATTTATACACATTGAAGTATTCATCTCTAAGACATCAAGTATTCATTCATATATCTCTCTCTTTTTTTCAAAATTTATTTATATGTTATTTATTTAATACGCAGTGGCCTAATTCACCATTAATAAAGTTTTGTTCTTTGCAAAACTCGCTACTTCATGAGGAATAAGAACATAAACATGAAAGGAATTAATTGCATATATATATACAAAATTATTTTGATATGATCGACAGTGGTGGATCTGACCCGGTAGAGACGTGCTCTAGTATTCATTTCTACACATTGAAGTATTCATCCATACACGTTGAAGTATTCATTCCTGGCAGAGGCGTGCTTAATTGGGATGGAGTGACGGATGATCTCCGGCAGAACGTTCGCTGGAGCGGGAGTAGCAGGCATAGAGGGAAAATACCGAGGCGAAAGTGCAAGAGGGAGGGAGTTTATTGTATTTACCATTTCGAGGTGGGAGAGGGAGGGGAGCTTATCGATGGAAAAATGGAGGCGGAGGAGGAGGTGGGATGCGGAAGTGGGAGAGGGAGGTAGAGGCAGAGGTGAGGTGAGGTGTGAGAGGCGAAGGTGAGAGAGGGAGGTGGGATGCGGAGGTGGAAGAGGGAGGTGGGAGAGGGAGGCGGAGGTGGGTGAAGGAGGTGAGAGAAGAAGATGGAGGTGAAAGTAGAAAAATAGAGGTGGAAGAGAAAAGAAGAAAGAGAAAAAAAATAAATATTGTTAGAAATAGTAGTTATAGTTATAGTTAAAATATAAAGTTAGTTGGGGGATGAAATGGGGGATGGATAGGTGGGGGAAATTATAATTACCCTATATATATATTATGATGATTAATTCCTAGATGCTTGCTTAATATAGATGTTCCCTATATTCTAATTAATAATTGCAAGTAAACTTGTTGGCTACTAATCTATCTCTAATTAATAATTGTCAATGTCCGATTAGTTTAAGTTCAAATATCTTTTACTTTTTTTTTTCTTTTTCTTTTTTTATTTCTTGACAATCAATGGATTTAAGTTAAAAAATAAATACTTCTGTTTGTGTTTTTTTGTTTTTTTGTTTCTTGAAAGACAGCAGAACATGTGCCTACCAACGGTTCTATTATATATTAATTTAATTGTGTCGGTGTTATTAGTATTAATGAAGGACCTTCTGTGCAACTTTTTGCACAAACAAGCTCTTCTATTTCTTGCACTTTAGTTTATTATCAAATTAAAAATAATAACTTCTATGGTATGGAGGGGACAGGAACCTGTCCGAATGGCTTTGGACAGAAATCCTCTCCAAAGCGTTTCACGACCGCATGATTAAATCTTATAAAATTGATTAAATTAATGCTAACGGATTTGTTATGACGTTAACCTCTCTCCGTTAAAAAAAAAAAAAGAGGAAACAATCTGTCTTCTCTCTGTGTCAGACAAAGAAGGTAACTATTATTTCTCTCTACAATTGAATTAAAATCGAAAACTCCACAAAATAAAGAAAATCACCCAACCCTCATCCATCCCATGTGCCCCACTGCCCCTGTTCTTTATAAACTAAATATATGATTTGGCATGCTACTAAGAAATGGATATATTTATAATTAAGGGGTGAACTGCATGTGTGCTTATGAGATCCCAAAGCCATTCGGACAAATTCCCATCCCCTGTGCAAGAGGGTTGTAGAGAAATCAAAGGACATCTTTTGTTATATTCCTACTCTCCTTCTTAACCTCTCTTCACACTATCCTACTATGTCTTGCCACGTGGCATGAATTTGCTGACGAGGAGTTTCTCAAACTTTTTTTTTTTTTTCCTTCGAATTTGTCCTCAATTTCTCTTTATTCTTCACTTTCATTTGGTAGGAATGTAGGATGATCTCTTCAGTTCTATTTGGAGTAGGTCCTTGTGAGCCATGTAGAAGAATATTGAAGGGACTATATATCTAGACCGGGTTTAAATTAAGAGAAGCATGGAAAGGGATGGGGTCACTGGTCAGTGTAATGAGAGAAATCCTCCTCATTCTTTTACTTTCTAGATCTTCTCCATATGGTTCAATACTGGGTTTCTCCAGTATTTCCTCTAACCTAGATTCTGTTCAAGAAGTTGCACAGAGGACAGGAGATGTCAGCCAACATTCCTTCTATTCTTTCTCGCTCTATCATAGGAATTTGTATCCTCTGCATTTACTCCGAAGAGAATCATGCATCTCAATCATCCAATCTGTGATTCGTGCAAACTAGATTCACACGGGTCCCAAGTTGTGAATATCACTTCTTCAATTTCCCACTTTTACTTTGCTCTTGGCCCAGTTAACAAAACTCTCTTAATTTAAATTTTAGGCCCATTAAGCCCAAATCATTTCCTTTCCTTTCCTTTCCTTTCCTTCATTCCTGGCTGAATCAATCCCTTAACCCAGTCAATTTCTCTCTCAACGGCTACTCCCAAAACCAATGTCATCATTTCTGACACTCCAGCCCTCTCCAAATCCGGAATTTTTTTAAGAAACCATAAATGAGAAAAAAGGAATTTACCAAACTAACCTGCTTGTTTTGATTTACAATTTCAATGATTAAAAAAAAAAAAAAATTACAACGAGTCAAATGACTCTAAACATAAATCCATTTTTTTATTCTTACAAAATCCTTCAAACTATTCTAAATAACTCTAATCTCACTTATATATATTCATAATTACCCTATTACTTTTTCCCTATTGTTCTCTATGATTAGATCCCCTATTTCGACCGCCTCCGCACTCCGACAACCGGATCTACTCACCCGCGCTCTAATCAAAATGGCGTAGTGACTCAACGCTCCGAACTCAGATGATACCGTGCTCTCGGCTCCAATCAATTTTGGTTCCTCCCCTCGCTCATTCTCCTCTCCTCTTAAGGTAGAGACAAGAGAGAGAAGAGGCTTTTTGTCGGAAGAAGCCTAGAAAGAGTGACAGAGAAGTGGATTGAAATCGTTTGGGGGCTCTTTTTTTATGTCACTTTTTTTTTTTGTAAATGCTATATTATTGTTAAACAATATTTGTAAATTTCAACTATGACAATTCAATTTTGTATTGTCCGTTATTGTTTTCATAAATCGAAAACAGTTGATCTTAATAAAACTATTAAGATTCTATTCTATTTTATCTATGTCATCCGAATGCACCTTTTTTTTTCTCCAATATATATTTGCTACTGGCTGTATATACGACTCAGGATGTTGATATTTGAAGGCAGATAATCGGTTAATCCTGCACAAAACAACCACTACAAAAATATTCGAGAATATATACCGTCGGCCAAAAATCGCTTTTATCTTCGCGAATAGTGATAAATTTGTGTAGTGAACCTCAGTCTCTTTTTAGATCAGCCGGAACTCAATCACAGAGTATAATTCCCAAACTTGTGTTTATTAATATATTTAATTTTCTGAAATTTTTATGTCATATTGAGTAGTACTATGCATGACCATATTGGTTCTTATTATAGATTAATTATCTATATTTTTTAAGTCCATCAAATCGATCTGAACCATCAAAATGACCTTCATATTATATGAAAAATATACTTGTAGATCATATTTTATATTTATAAAAAAAATACTATTCTTTTAAGTACGTAGAAAAATACTTAATCTAAAGATTTTGGACCTTTCAATTGTAGTGATTTTCTACCTCTCTAAAATAAATAATAAAAAATATCTACAAAATGTAAAATTTAGTCTATAAAAACATTATCATATGAAAATCACATTGAATGGTTCAGATCATTTATTAAAACTTTGAAAACAAAAATATCGATATGTATGATGCATAGTTCAGATTTCTAATGACCGTAATGGTTTAGCTTGTACGTTACAGGCTTACAACAAGGTTAGGCTTAAACCCATATTGGTCATGGTTATAGTTCAGCCTTATTCTTGTAGATCATGTTTAATTAGTTATAGAGTAAAGTTCATGAGGAATAAATTGTTTACTCTATCTTACTCTTCATATGTTACATCTTGTTTGGTAATTTAAGTTATAGATCAAATTAATTCATATTAAGTAATACTAAGAGTTGAGAAATGAACTTATGTCTATGATAGTGGGTTTCTACAGGTGGAGTAAGTGAAAAATAAGTTAATTTATCTGAAGAGGTAGAGTAACTTATTTCAAATTAGCTCATCTCTTATTTCATCTTACTTCTATTTTATTCTTTAAGGATGAAGTAAGAAGTTTACTCCACTTCTTACTCTACAACTAAACATAACTGTATAGAGTAACAGAGGAATGCCATAACATATTAATTAGGTAAGAATCGAAAGAGAAATGCCTTCTACATTTTCAATACCATAACAGGAAATTCGGTGACATTTAATGGCACATTTTATAAATTATTAAATTTATAAATTCTATACAAATCTAAAAAATTAGAATCAATTATGGTTATTAAATTTAAATTTATATACGAAAAGCACCCACTAAAAAAGTTTCATGATCTTTTTTAGGTCTGAGTTCATTGATTTGACATGAATAATTTAGGTAAAAAGCAAACTTATGATGATAAACATGCACACACTATTTGAACAGCTCAAAAATGACTTACAAGACTAGCTACATGTTGATAGTTTTTATTTATTTATTTAAACATACACTATTCTTCAAACCGTCCCTTTCGGGATTCTTTTATTTAAACAAAAACAATAGTCACATAGCTAAATAAAATACCAAAATAAAATTTTAACTTACAAAATTTTAAATACAATTCATTCAAATAAAATAAAGCAGTAAACTCAAAATGCAAGTCTTCTTATTATACCACGTGTTTAGAGATATCTCTTACATGCATAGTGCTGACAATTTCCCGAATATTGTCTACTAGTTTAGGTGGAGGCGGAGGCGGAGGGGGAGCGGGCGCATGTAGATCATATGCATGCGGATACTCCGGCTCTGCACGGGCATTCTCATGGTGCTACCATAATGATTGATGGCTTGATGCTACAACCAGGTGTGATGGAGATATATAGCTAGTGAACTCATTTGTAACCATGTCATCTCAAAGGTTAGATAAAATTTTAATCGACCTTTGTGAGAGCATTTTGTTACAGTGGTAGTTGCCACATATATATACGTCGAATATAGCTGAATAACATAAATCTCTATTTCTAAAAATACAGGAAAATTTTCGTTTGAGGTCGATGGTCACAATGTCAATCTTGTTTTCACAGACGACTCCAGTGGGAAACATTGAGTTTGAGGTATTGTGATATATAGCATCCAGCTACGTACAATGAGGTACGACCACCACATTGCATTGATTGTTGAAGAGGACTTCATCGATCGATCAATCGGTGTGGAGATCGAACTACTAGATGCTACAGTTATAAATAAATATTTTGTTATTTCTGTGTGCAGGTCTCATCTATTGTAGTGTTGCAAATGGGCTTAAAATTTCATTTGATATGAGTTTAGCAATGAGTCTTAACAATTTTAATCAATGAAAGATTGTTTCAGCATTTACCAATTATGAGTTCTCTTTTTTAATATTATTTCAAGTCCGAGGCCTCACGTTACTTTGGCATATTGCAAGTACATCGATCTATGTAGACCCACAAACAAATGTCGTCTCTCTATGCGTAGACCCACAAACAAATATCGTCTCTCTATGCATGGTCATATTGCAAGTACATCAGAGAGGCTTTGGGGGTATTTTCTGAAGAAAACAGGGGATCAGAGAGATATAATTAAGTAATTTTTTTTTTTTTTTTTTTTTCTCTCTTGGAGTTCCTTGCACCAAACAAGGCTCAATAGTAAAGCCCAATAATGTACGAGTTATATACACTAATTAAAAGCTTGAGAGAGAGAGATATTTCCCAGATTTATATATATTGTGTTCAATTTATTTAAAAAGAAGATTACATATATACATTGTATTTGCTATGAGTTACCATATATATATATTGATGATGCCTTCAATACATGATAAAAATGTAAAAATAAAATCTAAAAAAATATATAAAAATGTTAAAATCATTCGTTTTTTTTAATAAAATATTAGTTGGGACATTAGATTGGGCCTACGTAGTTGTTAGTTAAAAAATGAAGAAAATGCACGATTTACGCGGATTTTATTGGGGTAAATATTAGTAATAAACAGATTAGTGCTGAAATCCCCATTATTGACGATTAATCAGTCGTATAATCAGGGGTGAAACATAGTGGTGAGTAAAGGTAGCTAAGTCACCCCTATAAATTGAAAACTTATAATTTCGTTCATTAAATTTCATAATATCTATATGTATTAAGAGGAGGGTTCAAATGCACCCAAATGCACCCTATTTTTTAAATTTTTTTTCTCCATTTTCAAAGTCCGAATAGTCAATCCGAACTATTAGATGTGATCTATATATTAAGATGTTATTGGAGACCAAATTTTACATTTTTTGGAATTTTTTTACTATTTATTAAGCCACTTTGAAAATCGCTAATCCAATGGTCCAGAAAATGTAAAATCAGTTATTTTCAAAGTGGCTTAATAAATAGTAAAAAAATCCAACAAATGTAAAATTTGGTCTCCAAGCACATCTTAATATATAGATCCCATCTAGCGGTTCGGATTGACTATTTAGACTTTGAAAATTGAGAAAAAGGATAGGATGCATTTGGGTGCACAAAAATTTGGGTGCATTTGAACCCTTCTCATGTATTAATATCTTATAGCCCCCTTACCGATTTTTTTATTTATATTCAAAAAAATATATAAATTTAAAAAACTAACCAAACTTCTTGTTTATTTCGAAAACTACCCAAACTGGAAAACTTTTTTCCGGAAAAAAAGAATTTCAGAAATTGGATATTAAATCCGGAATAATTTTTTCCGGATTTAGGATTTTTTTTTTTAGGAAAATTTTTTTTAGGAAATTTTTTGTTTCCGAAAATTTTTTTTTCCGAAATTTTTTTTTTCAGTTTTTATAATTTTTTTTTGTATTGAAGTATTACAAATATTTAATATATTTTTTTAAAAATAGATGGAATACTATATAATTTGATTTATTCGAAAAACTGCTACAAATAATCCGGATCAACATTTTTCATGCCGGATTTTTTACGGCCGTAAGAAAAATTAATATAATATAATATAATATATGTATATGTATATGTATATATAATATAATATATGTATATGTATATATAATATAATGGGTCTGTCTAAATTACTGCTGGCAGCATTTCAGCAGAGGTGCTGCCGGGGCTATATTTAGCCGTGTGATGTCCAAACAACAAATCAAAATCGTTAGATGTTTAATCTATATTATAGTCTACTTGGAGACCAAATTTTACATTTTTTGGAATTTTTTTACTATATATTAAGCTGGTTTGAAAACCGCTGATTTCAGTAAATTTCTGCAGCATTGAAATCAGCGGTTTTCAAACCAGCTTAATATATAGTAAAAAAATTCCAAAAAATGTAAAATTTGGTCTCCAAGTATATTATAATATAGATTAAACATCTAACAGTTTAGATTTGTCATTTGAACATCAAAAAATAGAAAAAACAGTGGCAGCACCACCGGCAGAAATGCTACCGGCAGCAAATTAGCCACAGCCATAATATAATATATGTATATATATATGTATATATAATATAATATATGTATATATATGTATAGTAATATAATATATATGTTAAAATGTGCTTGCATATCAAATTTTATATTTTTTTGAATTCTTTTATTATTTATTAAGTATTTAACAAAATCGCTATATTCAGACCACTGAATTTTTGTACCCATCTTAATAAATAGTAAAAAAAATTTAAAAAATGTAAAATTTGATTTGCAAGCACATTTTAAAATATCCATCATGTTGAACGGTTTGGACTTTGAAAACTTTGAAAATACCGATCATTGAATGCCTATCGTTGAACGAAAACTTAAATTGAATTTTTTAGGCACTAAACGAGGGTTCCAATGCCTCATTTTTTTATACCTCATCATACCTCATATTTTATATCTTCATTTTCTTCATATTCAAAGTATAAATTGTCGATCCGAACCGTTCAACATGATATCCATACTAAAATATGGTTAGGGATGAAATTTTATAATTTTTGAAATTTTTTTACTATTTTTTAAGATGGGTAGGAAATCACTGTTTTTTAAACGGTTCGGATCGAATAAAAATTTTTGTGGAACGGTTCAGGTTGAATAAAAATTTTAACATATATATTATATTATATATACATATATATACATATATTATATTATATATACATATACATATATTATATTATATTAATTTTTCTTACGGCCGTAAAAAATCCGGCATGAAAAATGTTGATCCGAATTATTTGTAGTAGTCTTTCGAATAAATCAAATTATATAGTATTCCATCTATTTTTAAAAAAATATATTAAATATTTGTAATACTTCAATAGAAAAAATAAATAAATTATAAAAACTGAAAAATGAAAAAAAAAGAATCCGAAAAAAAATTCCTAAAATAAAAATTTTCAGAAAAAAACATTTCCTAAAAAAAAAGGAAAAAATCCTAAATCTGGAAAAAATTATTACGGATTTAATATCCAATTTTCAGAAAAAAATTTCCTGAAATTAGTATTGAAACTGGAAAATTTTTTTCCGGTTTGGATAGTTTTCGAAACAAACAAGAGATTTGTTTAGTTTTTTAAATTTATATTTTTTTTTGGATATAAATAAAAAAAATCAGCCCCCTTATGAAATGAAATTACAGTATATTTGATTTTTCAGCCCTCCGATCTCTATTTTATAGTTCCGCCCCTACATATAATACGCATATTCATCCAAACTCCAATTTGTATATATAATCTTCATGGCCTCTTCTGGTCGACTATATGCAGTTGTAATAGCCCCAATGTATCCAAATGTCCTTCACAGTTTTTCAATTTTTTTTTTTTATAAGATAAATATGCAAATTTTGATATAAAAAATAGATTATAAAGTGTTTACTTTTGTCTAATGGTGTTCTTTTTTCTTTGCCAAATATAATCGCAGCGCAGGCAATGAAAAGTTAAGTTTTCTTGTTTGTGTGGCATATATAATTGATTGGTTGATATTAAATATATTTCTAAAATAAAGAAAGGAAAAAAATTACAAAATTTAATGACAAAGTTTCTAAATATAAATTCTATATAATTACAAATATGTTAGAATCAATTATTCATATTATATCTAAATGTTCATACGAAAAGCACCACTGAGAAATCATCAGTTTTTTTCAGGGCATGTAGATCATGGTCATATGCATAATCATTCATCTTACGGACATTCACATTCTCACGGTGCTTCCATGACGGTTGATGCTACAACCAGCTGAGGTGACGGAGATATATAGTCAACTCATTCGTAACCGTGTCATATCAAAGGTTAGATAAAACCACATGTATATTTAAACTAGCGTAAGTAATTTATTTATGTTCGTAGTTTAAAATATATATATGTAGATTATTTATTGCAATGTCATACATTATTTAAGATGTTACTATATTAAGTACTTGTACTACACTTCCTCATAAAAACAGAAAGTATTATTTTGGTAAATGCGCACATATGGTTCTATAATCTATATGGGTAATTGTCTGGATATTATGCTCAATTAATTGTCAGTACGTCTATGGAAGATGTTATTCACTTTGCCCTTACATTAGGCAAACATAGAAGACATGCAATATTTCTTATTGTAGTTAGTGCTGTTATATATATGGTGTAAATGGAAACAAAGGAATGAGTTATGTTTTAACAATTCCATTGTACATTCTTGTAGAAATGTCATACTTACTATTGTTTCCATTGTGGTGTTTTGGTTAGGGACATAGAATTAAGATGGATATATATATATATATGCAGGGAGCTGTGAATGAAGGCTAGGGTTGCCTAAGGATTCGGATGAAGTTCCACTACTGGCTGGATGGTGATTCTGCATGACTAGACTGGGAGAAGTTGGCTACACATTCTCTTGATACCCCACCATAGCTAGCCCTGATGAGGCATAGTTCTTAGGCTATATCTGAATAATTGTCTGTCTTGTGGGACTCTTGGTGCCACCCCAGCAAATCGAGTGGAACCCACATTGAAGTAGCTACAAGAGCTGCCATATTGCGAGACGTTAGAGCCCAATCCATGGCATGTAAATGTAAACTTTGTTGAAGCAGATGATGCACAGTCCGTATGTGCAACTTGTACGGACTATGTACCTGGCCCCCAGATGTGGTGATATGGAAACTGACAGCTGGGATCCGTCTGAGATTTATTTTATGTTTTCTGAGTTATTTTGTTTTTTTATTTTTATTTTAGAAGATTGTAATAATAAGAACAAAGTAGAGAAAGGAAAACAAAAAAGGAAAGTAGGATATACAAAATTGGAGGGAGGGTTCTTCTATAAAACCTATCCTTCTTTCTCTGTAAGAAAATGGTGTGTGTGAGTGTGGAGGACATAGGTACCAAGTTCGTACTGAACCTTGTTAAATTTTGTGTTCAAGTCTTTGTGTGATTGCTTGTACACGGACCGTGTGTGAAGTTCCGCTGTTCAAATTGTTACATGGTATCAAAGCGTGAGTTCCGATTTGTCTAATGTAACCTGTGAGATGCTGAAATCAGTGAGTTCCGATTTTCTCAATGCAAGTAAGCTTGATTTTGTCGACTGACGCTTCCTTGAAAAGGAAATTCCAATTTGAAACATTATTCAAAGAAAACTGGACAGGTGGAAGCAGCTGAAAATAGGATTATTTATTAGGTTGCATGGCTGCTAACTTCGTACACATTTCAGGGCAGTTATACCAGTATTATTAAATACTCAACTTATGCTCTATACCATGAGGCACTGACCTGAGTCAACTTCCAAGGTTGATCAACCAGGAAGTTTGTAATTTTTCAAAAACTGCAAGGTAAATTTTATACTGTCTTCTTCAATAAAATACACAGAAGAGGTTATCCTTTTATAACTGATTAATAGGTTCGCCATTGCATAAACTCATGGCAAATTAGTGTTGTCTTAATATTTATTAACCGATACTCTAAAGAGACGACATGAGGAGAAATTTTCTCATTAATTTACTTTCTCGTCTCAGGTGACTATCACTATAGCTTATTATTATTGACAAAACAAGGCTAATTTATTCAAGGATGGTTAATATCCAATAAGTATATCTGTTTCAATTATGACTCACTACCATATATCTCTTTAGATCACTTATATTGACAACAGGGAAAACACCTATATAAGTATTTCATGAACATGCAAAACTTACACTATTTAGGCTTTCTGTAAATTTTACAGCACATATTCCACTGGCAGAGATCTCAGAGCCAGTTACTCTAAAGAAGTATGGGTAAAAATTGACACTGGAACAATAGATATGCTTAACACAATTGCCCGTTACAAAGAGGTAAAATGTACATTACCTCCTGATGTAGTGTTTATTCAGAAATTATTCTTTGTAAATCCCTAGCATTTGGTTACCATTTGATTTAAAACTGGCATTGATGCTGTTAATTACTGAAATCATAGACAAATACCCATTAATTCTTCTCAATTGAACTAACACCACTATGAAAGTATTTCCTGCTGGTGGTAATAGTAACTGGAGTTACTGATTGAGTGAGAGCAGTGTTTAGGAATCAGTTGGAATCAATAGAAACAACGTATGCAATTGCCTAAACCAATGGTAATGTGCAGCGGTGTATTGAAGAGGGACTTACTGACTGAGGGAGAAGAAGACCGACGAGGTAGAGAGAGAGCGACGACGAGCGGAGCAGCAATGTAGGAGATCACCGATAGACAAGGCCGGCGAGAGAAAACTGAATCGAGAAAAGGGATTAAGTGAGGGTGGTTGAGAGAAGAGACCTGGATGGCAGAAATGAAAAGAAGAGGCATGGCGGTGAAGAAGAAGGTAGGCGGTACCCAAATAGGAGGAGATACACGGCGTCGAGCTAGGAGGCACGCGGCAAAGAGGTGAAGGAGAGAGAAAAGTATTTTGCTGTTTACGTAAGATGACATCAGATCAGCCTGGATGATCTGAGCCGTCTAATAATGATCAAAGGGTAGGGAGTGGGGGTGCTACTGTTCCTAGCTACAGTAACACCCCATTCTCCTTTTATGATTTATAATTATAATAACAATCAAATTTTTAAGTTAATCCCATATAGTGTTTGGTAAATGTCCCCAGGGGCCCAACCCGGCCGGTCCGTCCATGCCCGTGCCCGGACCGGACCGTGCCCGTGCCACGGGTATGCACGGGTACACGAGCACACGGGCACGGGTATGTTGGGTTTCGGATACCACTTTTGGGGTTTCGCGGTAACCAAAACCTGTTTAGGCTTAAGGTGCGGAATGACCGTAGAACAAAAATTTATACGGCCAACTTAAGCTCAGGATTAAACGGGGTATGTCAGGAAACTTTCCAAGGCGGTCCACCTTCAGTATTCCTTTGGCATCAAAACCCAATTTAATCCTTTTACAGATCTACTGCATGATTGATTTCTAAAACTTTAATCTACTTACCAATTAAATAGATTAATATAACATATTTATACCTTGTTTCCAAATCACAGTTGGAATGCAGACCGAGCGTGTAGAGCTACATCACGGAAGGAATCGACTTGTCTCGGAGCATCAGACGTCTGATGCCTCTATCGGTTATCCACCAGGACTAACCAGAGAGCGGTTTATTTCTTCTGCCAGAAATACCGTAAACCGCGGAATTCTGCAAAAACACTATTCACGGGGAAAAGACGAAAACCCGTAAACACGAATTTTCGGTTACTCAGTTTCATCAATGAGCAAAACTGAAATACCGCGAAATTCGGTAAAACACTATTCATCGACCCCGTAAATATACTCCACAACAACCCGCAAGATTATACGTCAACTACGTATAACTTTCTTTTCTCAACCGAAACACTATTTGGGAGAGAAACCGAGAAAGAGAGAAAATACCGATTCGATTATGCACGAAACGATACAAGTGAATTAGTGAGTTTTCTCTCTACCCCTCCACCTCTATTTATAGGCTTTTGAGGAGGTTCGCAAAAGACCGAAATACCCCTCAACATATGCCTATTTACAAGATATGCCATCGAATGGATAAGGATGATGACATGTGGATAAGATCGATGACGTGTCATCTGGATAGGATCGATGACACGTCATGCGGATAAGCACGAACCTGAAAAGACCCGAATGCCCTCGGTCCGAACACAAATAATGTTCGTATAATTATTCTGAACAATTATATATATTTTTCTGCGGTTGTTTGTTTCGGTATCGATGACGTGTCATCTGGATAGGATCTATGACATGTCATGCGGATAAGGACGAATCTGAAAAGACTCGAATGCCCTCGGCCCGAACACAAATAATATTCATATAATTATTCTGAACAATTATATATTTTTTTCTTGCGGTTGTTGTTTCGGTAATTTATACAACGTGTCATGCACATTTATAAATTAACCGGTTAACTTTTATACAACGTGTCATACACGTTTATAAATTAACCAATGTTTTTGCTTGTTATTTTTACATAACATTTATAATTTAATTATAACACGTATAATTAATTATAACCATCTTACTATTGATCATAACCAATTTATAATCAATCACAATAAGATTCTCCGATTAACTCCTATATGGTGTGACCCAATAGGATCTGTGTTATATTGGTAAATAGAATTAAAACTGTTTTAACTTCTATAATCATGAGAGGCATCTGACAACACATCATGACCATCCAATTACACAGATGATGCTGTACAGTACAATATCACGATCCAGTAAACAATTTACTCGTGTTAATTCTTTTGTCATCCTTGTAAACTTAATCTTTTCTTGATCTTGAGCAGATTATCAAATATGATTACTCTTGTAATCATACCGCGCGCTGATAATCTTACTCTATCAAGGGGCCCAGTGATGCTATAGCTCGTATAGAGATACGAGAGACAATAGTACTTTTGGTAAACCATCACTACCTCAGCTAAGCCATGTATACCGAAGAGCTACCGTTATAACTGCATTTTACCGACAGCGTTTGATAACAATCACACATATACATTTCTTAGTAGGAAAGATGAATACCTCATACTTTAGAACTTAACACTGAATGAAAGCATTAATGACACGAACACAATTCCGTATAATGTTTCATTCAGGGTCTGTCAGATATCATGTTCCTGGAACATATATCTATGTGATTAAAATGACAACTTCTTGTCTATGGTCTGTAAAACTTGACCATCATTTAATCCACATACTAACCTTATAGCGGTAATTAGTGTTCCTACTAATTACCTTGGTCAGTGACCTTTTAAGATTAAGAGTATATATCATCTATATTATGGAGTTTTACAATTTCAGTCATGAACTCGAAATGATCCATAAATGCAATAATACTCAAGGCAACAAAATGATATTAATCATCCAATTCATGAACAAAGCTTTATGATAAATTAACGTATTATTGACTTCTAGATTATTACAAACTAACAGGGTACACGAGCACACGGGCACGGGTATTAAACTGGCCGGACCCGGTTTTTTGGAAAAATACCCGTGAGAACCCGGACCCCCGTACCCGTGAAGCCCGTGCCCGTGGCATATTTTTTTTTTTTATTACTTTTGGTCTAAAATTCAAAATTTAAACTCAAATTCCACCCCCCTCCCCCCCCCCATTCCCCCATGCCCCACAGCCCCACTTTCTACCCGGACCCCTACCCGTTTTTTTTTTCCAGTTTTTTTTATTTTAAAAATTCAAATTTTAATCCCTCCAAACAAAATTCTATAAATATACACTAATTCCTTACAAATTTTCACATCTCTCTCAATATTTTCATCTCTCATTCTCTCAATCTCAATCTCAATATTTTTATTATTCTCCAATTTTAATTTTATTGTTAAAAAAATATATATATATTGTTGTTAATTTAACAAATACGCAAATGCAAACACGCAAACGGAAACGAAATTACGAAGGTATTCTCGAAGATTTTCCCGCGAAATTAAAAAGGTAACATTAATTTTTGGTAGATTACATTTTGTTAGATTAAATTTTGCTAGATTAAATTTTGTTAGATTGAAATATTGAATGTTAGATTTATTTTTGTAGAGTAATTTAAAAATTAAATTTGATGTTAGATTTATTTTTGTAGAGAAATTTAGAATTTAAATTGAATGTTAGATTTAGTTTATGTTAGATTTATTGAATGTTAAGTAATTAGATTTGTTATATTTATCGGTTAGATTTATTAAATTTGTTAAGTAATTACATTTGTAAGATTTATTTTATGTTAGATTTGTTAGATTTATTTAGTTTATGTTAGATTTGTTAGATGTGTAGTAATTAGATTTGTTTTGAATAGATTAGATTTTATTTTTGAAATTCGGATTTATTTTTAATAGGTTAATAAAAGATGTTAGATTTTTTTTTTTTAATATGTGAAGTAATTTGATTTGTTTTGAATAGGTTAGATTTTTTTTTTGAAATTCGGATTTATTTTTAATAGTTTAATAAAAGATGTTAGATTTATTTTTTTGAATATGTGAAGTAATTTGATTTGTTTTGAATAGGTTAGATTTTATTTTTGAAATTCTGAGTTATTTTTAATAGGTTAATAAAAGATGTTAGATTTATTTTTTTGAATATATGAAGTAATTTGATTTGTTTTGAATATGTTAGATTTTATTTTTGAAATTCAGATTTATTTTTAATAGGTTAATAAAAGATGTTATATTTATTTTTTTGAATATGTGAAGTAATTTGATTTGTTTTAAATAGGTTAGATTTATTCTATTAAGAATGACTGTCAACACAGCGGTTATTTTTAATAGGTTAATAAAAGATGTTATATTTATTTTTTTGAATATGTGAAGTAATTTGATTTTTTAAATAGGTTAGATTTATTCTATTAAGAATGAGTGCCAACACAGCGGAATCTCATACGCAAGCTCTCAGCCTGATTGCAGAGCCCTCAGTGGAATCTCGTACACCAGCCCTCCCCTACTTCCGTTCAAGAGATCTCAAGGAACTTATGAAAGAAGAAAACCCCGAGAACCTTCATGAAAAGTCCCAACAACGTACAAACAAAGAACTGGTGGATTTTTGCAATCCCTGTCACCAATATGGGAAGAGGAGCGAGATGTTCTGTTGCGCGGAATGTTTGCAAGCTTTTCCACCCTTCCTGCATTAGCGCCTACCCGACACGCACAAGGGAGGATATAAGGTTCAAGCATTTTATATGCCCACCTTGCGCCTTAGACAAGTCTAAGCAAAGCAGGCAAAAGAGAAAATGAAAGAAGTAGTGGAACTTTTATTCCGATTAGGATTATCTCAACGTTGTACTATTTTTATTTTCAAACACGAGCTATCAGTTGCTAGTTGTAATTTCCTTTACTTCAATGTTATTTTTCCTTCATTTATCTCAATTAATTTTTTACTTTCAAAATTGAGTATTTATGACTTTAATTCACAACAAATAAAATTTTTATCTTTTGATTTTCTTATTTTGTCTTGTATATATGTATTATTTATTTTTATAGGAAAGATATAATTACATAAGCAATTAAAATGTGTTAATTATAACAAAAATTATTGAGTTTAAAAACAAATATAATTACTTATATTTCAAATGAAGAGTGAACAAATAAATCAGAATCTTTATAGGTTATAAAAATAGGTTATAACCTATTTTTAACAAATATAATTACTATGTCAAATAAATTTTAATAGGTATGAATTTGGATTTATAATTTATTGATTTTCAAAGAAAAAAAAACAAAAAAACAGAACAAAAACAGAACAAAAAACAGAACAAAAAAAAAGCAAAAAAAACAGAAAAAAAAAAAACCCGGTCCGGATCCGGACCAAACCGGACCGCCCGACCCCCCGTACCCGGACCGTCCTGCCCCCGAACCCGTGACGGGCACGGGTATTAAACGGGCAGGGCAGGATTTTTGAAAAAAAAAAAACCATGATGCCCAACCCGTTGTACCCGTGTGCCCGTGACGCCCGTGACCGTGACTACCCGTACCCATGCCCGAGTTTTGCCCGGCCCGTTTACCAAACACTAATCCCATACTCCAATTACTTTGGTCAAAAAGAAATAAAAAATCAATACAGGGTCAACCGCTGTACACAGCACACCCTTCTCTCTATTCAGTAAAACATTACAAATTTACAACAAACATTCGGATCACTTATTTATATAATAATTGGTATGGACATGGTGTACTGTGAAACAATTATATTGTCAAAACATAACAGTACAACTGACGTACTCCAAGTCTATCTAACATTTTATAATCCTTTAAAGATTCTCCTCTGCTCCTGAGTCGCATCTATTTTCCCCAATTCACTTCGACATCCATGGAAAAAGAGAAATTGGTTCGATTTAACTATCAAAATGGTTTAATTTGGCTCTGAACAAAAGAGAAATAGAGGAAATTTAGCTGATTGTTTCGAATCATCGTCGATTTTATCGTTTTGCTGCGCATAACTCGCACAACGGAGTTAAATAGGGAAAAATCGGCTCGCCTCCGGCCGATTCCGGTCCAAATCGGCATAGAGAGCAATTGTAGACAGAAGTGAGATCTGAGAAGATTGTTAGGTAGAAGAAGAGTAATGGAGACAACAGAAGTCAAGGAGAGGCCACGAGATTTGGGGTGCTTTATGAAGACGAGAAGCGTGCAAGCACTTGCAGCTGATAAGAAGAAATTGACGGCCGACATCATGGAAAGGTACATCCGTCCGGAGATTAACGGTGATGATGTGTTATCAGGTGACAGCTCTAAAGGGATACCGGTAATAGATATGAGTAGACTGATGGATGCGATGTCCGGGGAAGAAGAGGCCTCCAAGCTCAAGCATGCTTGTGAAGATTGGGGTTTCTTTCAGGTCAACTACTCAAACTCAAAACTCTTTTTCTAATTTATTCATGTAGAAAAATCTTAATGTCTTCATGTCTGGTACTTAATTTGGTCTCTGACCTGTATGAAATTATTAACAAGCAGCTAGTAAATCATGGGGTACAAGAGAAGGTGATAGAGGAAATGAAAGATAACATGAAGGGGTTCTTTGATCTTCCCTTAGAAGAAAGACAACAAGTCGCTCAGCTTCCACAAGATGTAGAAGGCTATGGTCAACAATTCATTTTCTCTGAGGAACAAAAACTAGATTGGGCAGACATACTCTATTATTACACTCAGCCCCCTAATTTTCGCAATTTTAAACACTGGCCGACTCAACCTCCCTCTTTTAGGTAACCCTCAAAACCCAAAAGAAAAAAATTTATTTATATCCACATTTAAATAATGTTTTAGATATTTTCCAAAAAAAAAATTAACATTTGATATTTCCCCATCCAAAAAATGATTTCTTATAAGTATATTCTGAGTTATAAAATTAATTAATTAAAAATATATAGTACTATTAATTACAAATATAATAACTAAATTTCCCTTCTCTTCAAATAGTAAAAATAAAATCCATATGTTAGATGAGTTCAGAACTTCAGATAGTCCCCAAAAAGTAAAAAAAAAAAAAAAAAAAAAAATGATTCAGGCAATGAGCTCAAATTGCCTTCATTAGATATGACAATGTTCTTTTTGTTTATTTTCTCGAAAGGGATTCACTGGAGAACTATGCAAATGAGGTGCAAAAGGTAGCACATTGTATTTTAGGCTTCATGGCTACAAACTTGGGCATAAACCGAGAAAAAATATCCGAACTGTTCGGAACACAAATGGTAAGAATGAATTATTATCCACCTTGTGCGGATGCTCATGATAAGGTAGTGGGTCTTCGGCCACACTCGGATGCCTGTGGATTGACTCTTCTCTTACAAGTAAATCCAGTTTCAGGACTACAAATCAGAAGGAATGATAATTGGTTTCCTGTAAACCCAGTTCCTGGTGCTCTTGTTGTCAATATCGGTTATTCTCTAGAGGTATTTTGATGCCATTATGTCAGATTTTGGGATGTATTATTTCTATCTTGTAATTGTCTGTACAAAAAGGACAGCTATCTTGCTTATATTTGGCAGGTGATGCTCTGATGATATTGTTCCTTGAAATCATATTATAAAACTCCATGATTTGTTTTTTTATAGATATTAACAAATGGAAGATACAAAAGCATAGAGCACAGGGCTGTTATAAATGCAAAAGAGGAGAGGATGTCTATTGCTGCTTTCCATAGTACCAGTTTTGGGAAAACAGTGGGTCCACTTGCAGAGATTGTAGACAAAGAAACGCCCCTATTCAAATCACTGAGTATGGAAGAGTATACGAAGCTCCATTTTTCCCAAAGGAATGGGAAGACCGTGATTGAACTTATGAAATTAAATCCATGATTGAGTGAACCATCAACAATGTATAATTTAAGAAAAGTAATGTTAAGTTGTGACTTCTTTATTTGAATGTAATAACTCTGGCTTGGCCTGATTTAGAATCAGACACATGATATTATAAACAAAGGATTGTTCTTTTCTATATGAAGTTATGCTTGTCAGCTAATTCTTAATTTTTAATGCATCCTGCTGATTTCTTACGAAATTCAATATTCAACAGATATTTTGTAACCTTAAGATACCATGACATATAAAAAGCATATTGTGTAAAATAAAATCAGCATTCAGCACATAACACTAATCATGCTCTGTCTATCTGCTCATCAAAATCCATCAAAGGAACATCTTGAAGCTCATGGGCTCCAACCTCGCTGCCGTGGCTATAATTCAACTTAATTTCAACATTTTCTGTCATCATTTTCCTCTCAGACCCAACATCACGACGTATATGACCTATTTTTGAATTTAATTTCCTTTTGTTAACTCTTTTAGTCATGCCGGGTTGTGTAGTGTATATATAAAACTATATATTCAGACATATGGTGTTGTTGATGTGTTTTGGTGGCAGCTAGTTCAAACAGTTTATGTCGTTTATTGTAATTAAAGATTAATCAAACAGTTTATGTGTTTTGGTGGAAATGAAGAAAGGAAAGTGTTTGGGCTTAATTCCTGGCAAATGGGCCTAAACCCTATTTAATGGGCTACTCCCAAATCGATGCCCCTATTTGGGATTAATAAAAAAAAATCAGGATAGGGGCAGGTAATTCCTCTGGGGATCGAATGGGGATCACTCCTAATTGATGCACTGGAGATGACAACTCCAGTCAAGGTTGGACTAGAGAAAAGGCATCGCACCGAATAATTTCGATTATCAGAAACGGACCGAACCGATCGGTTGAACTAGATTAAACCGGAACCTGACCCCTTTCCGGTTTGGTTAGATTAGGAGACCGCTTCTGTCATTGAACCGTTAAAAAACCGGTTTAATAGGCCGGTTTCTCATTAAGAAGAAACGACTAGCTCGGTTTTAAAAGCCTGCTTTCTATGTTGGTTTACTTTTGTACAACTTTTTTTCTTGCATTAAATATGAGATAAAAGAAATTGTATTGGACTATTGGCTAGCTTCTCAAATCTGTACACTATCACGTGTAGAGTCAGTAAAGTAGATGCTATGCTACAATATATTTTATTCTATGAAATGTACACATAAGTCCTCAAAATATTAGCTATTCAAATAGAACAAATTATGTATAGATGAGTAATATGACTGTAACGTCTCAAGGAGGCAAATTGTGCTTAAATCAAACATATATTTTTTTGTGTTTAATTCTCTTCAAAGTAAAAAGTAATAATGGTCACTATTTTATTTTTCTTCTAATTTTTATTATATTGGTTAAAGTTTTATATTTTTTTATTAAGATATAATTTATTATTTTTACAAATTATCAAACAAAATAGAAGCTTTATCCACCTTAAAAACATTCAATCTTTTTTAATAAAATCAGTATTATTACTTTATTTATTTAAATGTTAAAATTTGAAAAATATTTATAAATACTTTTTTATATTATTTAATATGTATGTGTGAAATAAATATTATATAAAATATATGATTGTTTTAGAATAATTTTCATATCTCATATACATAGGTATATAAATAAACCATTAATTGAACCGGTTGAACTATCGGTTCAAGCAGTAAACCATTAACCCGAAGCTTTACCGAGTTGATGTCCGGTTTGGTTCTGATAACATTGGTCCAATGAGTGAATTTTTAACTTTAGTAGAATTTCAGGTCAGAAGAGCATGTGTATGTTCCTTTTTTTTTATTTTTTTTATTTCAGTTTCCTTATCAATTTCCAATTTCATTCAATATACAAAATTCCACTATAATTATCCAAATTTCAGTTTAGTTCGTTACATAAGCTATGATAGGGAATGCATATCCTCTGCATTAGCTCAACTCAAAAGATAATATTTTAATTAATGATGCCTTGACCATTACTTCACGATCCAAAAAATTAGGGCTTTAAACAATTCTAAGTCTATCAAATTGATTCAAATTTAAGTTTGATTTATTTATAAGTTGAAATGACTCCAACTAAAGTTATTAATCAACCTATTAAGATCAAATTAACTTGAATTCGCTGACTATTTGTGAAGAAGAATTGTCGGTGAAAATCAATTTAATATTTTTGAATTTTTATTTAAATGGGCAACAACCTTCAACTTTTAAATATTTCAATCACAGTAACTAGTGGAGAACTAGCAATCAGAAACAAATAACAGAAACGGACCTATGTCCATTCTTGACCTAGCGGTTACTGATTGTACCTAATCTAAAACGTTTCAACAGCCGCTCCTAATTGTACAAACATGAACGGTCATTTAAACAACCGTTCCTATTTATACAATTAGAAATTCTTCTTTATTAAATAACCTTTTAATGATTCTTTATTAAAACAACTGTTATTTTTATTTTTATTTTTATTTTATTTTTTTTTTCTTTTACAAGAAGGCTCTTTTTAATAAACAACTGTTTTTTTTTTTTTGCACTGGTCTATATGAAAAAACAACAATATACAAAATATGAAATGGAACAAAATAACACATCCTAAATTACGTCACGGATTTCTACCTTGTGCCACTGAAAATTTTATCTGGTTATCTATCTGAGATGGGCTATGGCGGCCCAGCTTTTTTGTTTTTGGTTTGGATGTGTCATGACATCCTATGAATAAATTTTTTTTCCGTCTTTTTTTTTTGTTTATCCGGAATGCCATGAGTTGTAAGTGCCTTCTTATTT
The DNA here is from genome assembly GCA_033356055.1 of Carex pumila. Lineage (NCBI taxonomy): Eukaryota > Viridiplantae > Streptophyta > Magnoliopsida > Poales > Cyperaceae > Carex > Carex pumila. The sequence continues at coordinate 6,120 of JARJHM010001238.1, read as the reverse complement.
TTGAATTTTTCATACAACATTTTCTATTTTTTTTGTTTTTCGTATTCCTGTGGATAAAAATTTGGGCTGACCAGCGGTCGCATTCCTTTACATGCTTCTCTTAATTCAAACCCTGTCTAGAGATTCCCTTCAATATTCTTTTACATGGCTCACAAGGACCTACTCCAAATAGAACTGAAGAGATCAGCCTCCGAAATGAAAGTGAAGCATAAACAGAAATTGAGAACAAATTCGAAGAAAAAAGAAAAGAAAAGGAGAGTAGGAATATAACAATTAAAAGATGTCCTTTAATTGATTCTCTGCAACCCTCTTGCACAGAAGGTCCTTTATTAATTCTAATTCTATCAAGAAGAAAGAAAGAAAGTAAAAGATATTTCAACTTAAACTAATCGGACATTGCCGATTTCACCTCACCAATTACAGATAGATTAGTACGTACCCAACCAGTTTACTAGCAATTATTAATTAGAATATAGGGAACATCTATAGTAAGAACGCATCTAGGGAATAATTATTTGTTTGGTACGTACGAGTCAAACGGATTGCTTTCAAATTCAGTTTCTTAATATTGCAACTTGTTTTTATCCCATTAACAAGATACGAGCTGGCGCATGGACTTTCAATTCAATTGAGGCACTCTCAAATGACATATAATAATTAATTAAGTGCATGCATGTGTTCCAGCTGTCCAATAAATTAATTAATATAATGATGACCTGATTAATAATTCAAGATCCAAAAAATTAGGGCTTTAACAATTCTAATTCTATCAAATTGTTTCAAATTTAAGTTATATTTATGTAAAGTTATTAATCACCCTATTAAGCTCAAATTAACTTGAATTAGCTGACTGTTTGTGAAGAAGAATTGTCGGTGAAAATCAATTTAATATTTTTCAATTTTTATTTAAATGGGCAACAACCTTCAACTTTTAAATATTTCAATCACAGTAACTAGTGGACAACTAGCAATCAGGAACGGTAAAAAACTCATAACAGGAACATACTTATGTTTGTTCTTGATCTAGCGGTTATGGATTGTACCTCTAATAAAAAACAGTTCAACAGCTGTTCCTGATTGTACAAACATGAATAGTCATTTAAACAACCATTCCTATTTATACAATCAGGAACTGATCTTTATTAAATAACCGTTCCTGTTTGTACAATCAAAAACGGTTCTTTATTAAAACAATCTTTTCTTTTTCTTTTTTTATAGGAACGACCTTTTTAATAAACAACCATTTCTGTTGCTTTTTTGTTTTTTGTTTTTTTTGCACTGGCCTATATGAAAAAACAACAATATACAAAATATGAAATGGAACAAAATAACAAATCCTAAATTATTACAAAATAAACAAGTTCACCGAATTAAACAAGTGTATTTCATCGAATTACAATAACTCTAAATTATTACAAATTAACATATTCTAAATTGTTTAACATTTTTCCACTAATATATCCTACGAAATTAATTAAACAAGTTCAAGGATATACATGGGCATACAATATATTCACCAAATGCAGTTATCTTTATCAAATAAAATTGAAGCATACAAAATATATGTATGCATGTACCTTTTGGTACAGCTCCTCTTGCCAATCATCATGGAAATATTAAATAACATGAAAAATAGAAGTAGTAATTAGGAGATAAAACAATCTATGCTTGCTTGCTTCCAATTTATTCTATTGTTCTTTCTCCCATAACTTGTACAAAGCAAAATAAAAAATTATAGAAATAAGAAAATAATGGAATAACCTAATCTTAATGCTGGCATGAAACTTGTGTAGATTACTTTCGTTAGGTCTCTATAGACAAATTAAAAATAGACAATTCAACAAATACTTTGTGGTCATAGAATAAAATATGTCAAATTTGTTTTCTGAAGGTTAAAAGCCTTTAACGTTTGTATTATTTTTTTTATAAGGTTATTTACATCTCCTTGTGCCTACAACACTACCTATGTATTATTTTTGAGAAATAAGCCCAGTGCAAACTTCTTCCTTGCACAAAACTACTTATGTACTAGATATATTCTTTCTTGCACAAAACTCCAACATTGATTTTTTTTTCTAAAGTATTAATCTCCATGCACATAATTATTTACATCTAAGAAGGGAAGTATTAATTTATACCACATAATTGTCTCTCCATCCTAATCTCAAATTACATGGGGTGCCATACATGTTTTTAAAAGTCATTTTTTTTCTTTCAAATTAGATTCATGATAACATGCTTTCGGACTCGTTGTTACACAAGTATTTATAACTTATCATACAAGTATTTATATCTATACTTGAAAGAATTTTTTACATATGATACTGACTGACATATGAAAGTACTAATATCAATTATTACAAGTATTTATACCTATACACTAAAATATTTATACCTATGTAAAAAAAAAAATCACTTGAATAATAACCTCGTATACGTTTACCATGATAAATATTTTTTTGTACGGATAAGTAATTAGTGGGGACCATAGTACAACCTCTAATTTTAGAAGGGAACAATTTCTAGTGTACCCATACAAATTTTAAAAATGACCAATTTGCCCATAAAAATACCATAATATCCAATATCTCCATACAAACTTATAATTCTTTCTTCTATCCCCTTTCATTTATTCAAACTATTATTTAATTGTTATAGAACTGAAATGGACAAATATACCCTTCACTCTCCTCCTTTCCCTTCACAATTCACTGTAACAATTTGTATCATAAAAAACAAATTAGATGGATTTGATCCCAATCATTTATGAAATGATTTACTCAGTTAATTTCTTCTGATCTCTCAAATCACCGGTTATGCCAATACTTTTCTAATTCAATTTGAGTGAAGGATAAAAGTATTAAATAATGCGTTTGAGTTTAAATTTGGTTTAAACATTTCATCAAACACTTTAAGAGCATCCAAGTATTTTATTAACCTTTCCCCGCAGACATGAAATTTAAACCCTAAAAATGTTGATTTGGTCTATTTATGTTTAAAACGAACGGATATGAAATTTAAATAATAAGATAGATCATGTCTTTCCAAACATGAAAAACAGTTGGTAGTGGACTCCAAAGTTAACTGGTTTCTGTTAAGGTCACTAAATTTTTAAATCTCCTATATAAATTATTCATTTGAAATTTCATTGAAGTTTTTCCAGATAACAGACTTCCAAAATATCATATGATTTTGTACTTTAATTAATATTTGATAAAAACTATTGTCCAAAGTTCCAAATTAAATCAAACGTAATTCACAGGTATGATCTGATTACATGCAACTTTGACCAACGGAACTTGAAATTGAATAGCTTCAGTTTGTAATCCTATTCGAAGCTTGAGCCTTTTAAGGTATTGAGTATTCCTGTGCATATGAGGTCCGGAGTATAGAAGAAAAGAAAGTTGATTGGACTAATTCAATAATTCTTCCCAATTGCCAATATATACTATGTAAGAAAACAAAGGTATCAAGTTGGGAGATCAGAGAAAAACAAAGTAAATAAATGTTTGGGATCAAATCTGTTTAAAATCGTTTTTTTTTTTACTAAACGAGCTACTACAGTGAACCAGTGAAGGAGAAGGAGGGGGGGGGGGGGGGGGGGGTCAAGGGTATATTTGTGAATTTCAGTTTTAAAATAATTAAATATTAATAGTTTGAATAAATGAAAGGGGATAAAATAAATAATTATAAGTTTGTATGGGGATATTGGGTATTATGGTGTTTTTATAGAGAAATTGGCTATTTTGAAAGTTTGCATGGGTACACTAGAAATTTTCCCTTTTAGAAGTGTTTAAATAATTAGTGGGGACCATAATACAACATTTACAAAATTATTACCTTCCTTATTTAACATGAACCCTCTAATTTTAGAAGTCTTTAAATATTTAGTGAGGACAATAAAACAATATTTCTAAATTGTAGTTATGGGAATAAATGAGGGATATGAGTGTGAGGACGAATATAATTAATTATTCTAAAAAAAAACAACATAGTAAATCTGTGATGCCTCATATTAATGAATTTAATATGTATATGTCGTTTTATTTACCTCTACTATATTGCAGAAATCAAGTATCCTTGTCACATCTCGAATTTTGACCTTCTTAAACGTGTTATTTTTTTTTCTTTTTTACCAGTCAATTTCCATCGCAAACAAAAATAAAACGAAAATAAATTAAACGTAGTTAATTACAAACATTGGTAATTGGTTATCTTCAGACTTAATTCTCTATAATATAGTTTTATACAACCAAATTTTTTTTTATATATCAAACTAAATAATTAATACAAGTATATGTAATATATGCGCGACCCAACTGCATAACAACTAAGGGTCTGATCGGAACACTGAGGGTGTTGGAGTTCAATTGATTTCAATTCAATATATAGATATGATTTCTAATTGAACTTTGTTGATCCGAATAAAAATAGTGAAGAATTGAATTATTTTCTATTTATTGGTTGAAATGTACACATAACAAAAAAGAAATGATTTCATTTGAATAAAAATGAGTTTTGTACCCTTTAAATAATATACATCAAAAGATTAAAATGACAAAGTGATACTAACTACTAAGCGCCAATAAATACATCTACTAATTCAATATCAGTAAATACAAAACAATATGACGCAAGTTGTGTCTAGATTACATGGTTTAATAACATGAAACGAAAAATTATGAGAAAATAAAATTAGAAAAAAGTACAAGGGAAGGGGTATGGGAAAAAAGAACAGAAATGAAAAAGAAAATTAGAATGTTCAATCGGTGGCAGTATTTGAAGAATTTAATGCACACTACCAGGTTCAATACCAGCGCCCACTGGTACCTCGTTAATTTGCAAACCAGACCTCCATTTCTGCCATAATTTCCTTTGTCATTAGTAGTTCTGATTTTTCCAAACCAGTGCTTGAAGACTTGAGTGCCCACCACCTGCTCCAATACTAGCGCCTAATGGTACCTGTGTAATTTGCAAACCGACACTTCAATTTTTCAATAGTTTTCCTTATTATCAGTTGTGCTGATTTTTGCCAATTTGAAATAAATGAAGTACTCTAGTACTTAACAAGTACCCAATGCCAAACTGAAATAAATAAAAATAATGTCATCAAAAGTACTTGAGTATGCATGCTATTATCCAACATTAATGCATAATACCAGTAACCAGCATCCATACATAGCATACATATTTCATTAACATTAAAATACAATACTCAAAAAGTATTGAAGGAGTTTATTACTATTTAATTAAGTATATGCCATCTATATATAAACAAAATATGATATCACTACCCAAAACAAGTATTATCCTTCTACTAACAATAATATTCCTAGTCATCTCACACATGCTAGCTAATGACTTGCAGAAATACAATCTCGCCACATGAATTGTCCAGACATAGTAAAAACTTGTAGATCCGTAATGTTAAAAGTCACCATAACAAAATTATATTTGATCAAATTTATATTAAGGTCAATCATACCTCGCAGGAGTCATACTGCAAATGTTAAGTATTGGTACCTTTTTTATTCTTATTCAAGGCATACTTGGATTTTAGTCTTCTGGGTATTGACTATTGAAAGTTCTGACGATACCAGTAGTTCCAATTTTATGTTTTTCAATTGCTTACCAAGTCAATCGACAATCTCACTTTTTTAGTTTGATTTTTTGTGAACTAGAATATTACCTCAAAATTCTCTCGTCTTGACCAGCTTCCAGTTACCTAACAATTTCACCTTCTCTTCGAGGCCAGAGGCTATGGTTGAGTGATACGTGGTGTCATGATAGATTCCCATCTCCAACATCTCCTTGCGAAGCACTTTTGCCTTCTCATCGGTGAACGCTCTAAACCTTCGCCTGCCACCGGCAGATCCGTCGGTGCTGCATTCTGAGATGTGACAGACACGTCAATGTGATCAGGCTCCACTGACATTCTGAATAGTGGCGCCCACCAGTTTGGGGATCGGGCGTTAGTAGTGCGGTTCTCGGATCTGCCATGAGAGGCTGCTGGAGCGCTGATTCGGAGAGAGGCATGAGCAATGAGAAGAGGGTACAGACTAGATGTGAGAGAGAGAGAGAGAGAGGGGGGGTATCGTTGGAAATAAATTACCGTCATTT